>JAAALK010000289.1:65386229-65459144 GCA_019279435.1 Zizania palustris | reverse complement strand
TTGACACTCCTAGTCTCCCGAGCGGACGCGCTGGGACGGAAGTCGTTTGAGAGGGAAGTGTATTAAGCAGGGCTGTATTTCCGGACTTCGAACCCTTAAAGTCGAAGCCTCCGGTGTGGTGGCTGAAATCCATCCGGAGCCCAAGCTGATACCTTGTAGGCATCCGTAAAAGAGCCAATACCACATTCTACGGAGTCCAAGCTTCGGCTGGTAGACTTCCGTAAAAAGAGCCGAAGGTGGCCAAAATCTGCGGAGTCCAAGCTGCAGCTTGTCAGACTTCCGTAAAAAGAGCCGAAGGTGGCCAAATTCTGCGAAGTCCAAGCTCCGGCTGGTAGACTTCTGCAAAAAAGAGCCCAAGTGGCCAAATTCTGCGAAGTCCAAGCTCCGGCTGGTAGACTTCTGCAAAAAAGAGCCCAAGTGGCCAAATTCTGCGAAGTCCAAGCTCCGGCTGGTAGACTTCTGCAAAAAAGAGCCCAAGTGGCCAAATTCTGCGAAGTCCAAGCTCCGGCTGGTAGACTTCTGCAAAAATAGTCGAAGGTGGCTACAATTTCTGCGAAATCCAAGCTCCGACTGGTAGATTTCTGCAAAAAAAAAAACAGCCGAAAGTGGCTAAAGCAAAACAGCATTTAAGCCATGAGCTTCGAATGTCTGTTCATATGCGTCCAAAGTGGCAAATTTCATAAGACACTAAAGTGTCCTCGAAGTTATCTTAATTGATTTCTTTCGTAAAGCAAACAAAGGTACCAAGTTACCATTCTTTTGACTACAAATAGTCGAAGATATTTCATAAGGTTTCAAAAGATCTTTAAAATGACAGAGGGGCTCCGAACCCCCAAAAAATTGTACTCCGAAGTTTTTTCTTTGCGCATAACCATCTTTGAATACAGTTCGAAGTTGCTTATACCCAAAGAGGGGCTAGTAAATATGGAGACAATTTTAAATCGGCATTCATTATCAAAACAAATGTATTTACAGATTACATTATGAAAAATTGGTATCTATACCAAGAAGGAATCGGAGACCTCTTCGGTCCCGAGAGCTAGGGGTGGAACGACTAGTTCCAACATCGGAAGTTCTAAGAACTTTACGTTTAACTCTCTTTCTCCCCTTCGAAGCTCTAAAATCCTTCTGTTCTTGTTGAAGTTCGGCCCAAGTTCGAAGCCGCTCGGGGCTTCTCTCCCAGCTTCTAAGATCTTCAGATCTTTTATTTTGGGCTTCACCTTCGTCTTCGAACCAATTAGTGTCTTCAGAAGACGAGGTGTTTGCGTCGCTCTCTTTATCTTCCTCTTTAATATAAGACAATACGTCTTTGATTACTTCGGGCGCAATAACGCCGGAGTCATCTCGAGGGATAAGGAATCGAGGACGTTTATAACTCTTTAGAAGTTCGAAGGTGTTCCACAGTGAGCGAAGTTCGCTGTCAAGTTCTAACACTTCGATATCTTCCATAAGAGGCAAAGCCTAAAAATATGACAAACAAGATTTTCATTGATAAATATTTACAAGCATCAGCTTTACATAATCAAAAAATCCTAAATAATCCTAAACCTGCGGGTTCGGAGGAGGCTGACTGCTCGAAGCTTGGCTCCGAACTTGCTTCTGGCGTTGGCCTTCATCAATCCAAGCCTTGATCGCAGATCGACCTTCGGCTCTCCACGAAGTTTGGAAGGCCCGCCAAGCAGCAGCTACACCTTCGGAAGGTTTGAGAAGTCGGTCGTCGTCGAAGGTGATTGGACCTCTTCCTGCGTCCGGAGTTATTGATCGGCCCAAATCCTCGTAATAGCGAAGCAGACCAACAGCAGACACATGTCCGGAGAGTTCTCCGTATCTAATGCCCGCCGTCTTCATCTGCTTCGCCACCCCTTGGATCCTTTTCAACCGACGCAGAAGGCTAATGTTATCATCAGAAGGGAGAATTCCAGTAGTAACGAAGTACTCCAGGACTTCTAACAACTGATTCATAACCTCCGCAGCCACCTTCTCAGACTTCAACTTATCTTCGTTCAGCGCATCCTTCGCCGAAGTAACTTCGTCCAAAACCCCAGAAAGCCTAGCATTCTCAGTGGTCAAAGTGTTTTTCTGTGTCAACAATTGGCTAGCTTCCTCTTCAAGCCGGACGAGCCTAGACCCTGCAGTAGCATGCTCCGCCCGCAGTTTGTCAACCTCTGCTCGAAGCACAATCTTTTCCGCTTCGAGCTCTTTCCTTACAGCTTCCAAGCTCTGCCTGGCCCTTCGCTCTGTTAATATTATATTGTCCATTTGAGTCACTCGACTTTCAGAGATGTTAAAATTTCTTTGAAGAGTGCTATTTTCTTCCCGAAGCCGAGTGATTTCTTCGTCATTGCATAGACTTGCAGCTCGGGCCAAGACAGTTTGCTGTCAAAGTAAAAATCAAAGTAAATATTCATTCGAAGATAAATTCTATAATAATTTGCAGTTGTTTCATACCTGATAAGCTGTACGTTCAATAATGGCATTAAGCTCCGTCCTGTCAGCCTTGCGCAGGATGGCCACTAATTCGGTCTCCCCTATCTCACGACTAGCTCGATCCAAAGGTTCGAGCAAAGTCCGAAGACCAGTTGTTTGCCCTAAGAAAGGAGCCAGCAAGGGGAGCATGCTTATTGCCTCTTGGTCATCTTCGTTCAATGAAGGACCGGAGCTTTGGCCTGCGATCTTCGAAGCCACTGGAGTTTGAGCCTCCCTGGAAGATTGGCTCTCGTCTGTTGAATCAGACGGAGTTGATTCGGAGCTTATAGCAGGCAGGGGCTCTATTTGTCTTTTGCCTCTTCCAGGCCCCTTTTGAGTAACTCTCGGGGCTGGCTCCGAAGTCGTCGAAGGTTCAGGAATTATTTCCTCCTGGCGGACTTCTTCCATAGGAGTGGGTTCTGCAAAGTAATCAAAAGTATTATACATAGTATAAAAATTCAAATAAATACAAAAGTTCTTCGAAATCTACCTTCGACAGTCCGTGGAGGAGTCGTTGTCGGACTGATTGGTGGATCGAAAGCTAATTCTTCATCTGAATCAGCCGTTGAATCATGGACTACAGGAGCATCGTCCTGGGTAGTCCTTGCTGCTTCGTCGGGAATCGAAGCCATAGTGACTTCGACCCCACTTTCATTCACAGGAACTTCGTCCTGAGCTACATCTTCTTGAACTACCGAAGTCCTTGGTTGATCAACATTTTCTCCGGACTCCGGTATGTTCGCAGGTACTCCGGTTTGTGCGGCCCTTTGAGTTTCATTCTCTTCCAGTAGGCGCACAAGTAACCTTTCCATTTCTTCTTGGGAATCGGAAACGGAAGCTCTAGAGCTCGAAGGTATAGGATCTAAAGGTGCGATTTTCTTCGGCTTCCGAGCCACCTTCTTCACCGGAGTTTTTGCTGAACTTGAAGTTCCAGCTTCGGCTTTCCTTTTTTGAGGCCTTTTCTCCAAAGGCGCCCAATCCATCAGAGGGGGAGGAGTGAGTTTCAGCATTCCCCATACTCTGTTAAATCTTTCCCAACTCCCAACCAGCTTAATTCGCCACTCTTTTTCGGTCGGAGTTGGAGCACCCAAGATTTTTTCCGAAGCCCTTATAATCTGTTCTGAAGTAACAGGGGCTGAAGTTTCTACAAAATAAATAATTCAAGTCAGTTTTTTCTTCGAAGCAAATACGTTTAATGCATGTTGTTTTCGAAGTTACCTGTAGGACTTGAAGTCAAGTTAATTCTCCGAAGACCACCTTCGGAATCATCTTCGAAGATAATAGGCCAGTCGGCCATCAGTGGAGGAATTTGAAGACCGATGAACTCTTCTGCCAAATCCCGCATACTGAGCCTTCGGCTAACTTTTTCAAGCAAGTTCAGACGAGCTTCGAATTGGCCTTCGTCAGGACGCACCAAAGCCTCCTTTCGGAATTGGATTTCTCTAAGAGGTCCGGCCAGAGGATTGCTTGCTCCGACTTCGGCATAGAACCATTTCAAAACCCAGTCGGTGTACCACCTAGCGTTGATGGCCTTAGCAGGAAATCGCAGAGCGTATTCATCTCGAAGCCTAAAATTGATGCTTCCGAAGGCAACCACTACTTTTTCACCTCCGGAGCTTACGAAGGTCTTCGGCTGACAAGTTGCTCTATGCAATGCTGCGAAGATTTCAGCCCTCCCCTCACAACCTTCGGCTCTCAGAGCCCACTCGAAGATAGCTAATCTAGCTACAACATTCGGAGACAGTTGGGGGAGGGTTACATGAAACAAGTCAAGGACTTCAGCCAAGAAATCTACAGCAGGGAGGCCCAAGCCTGCTTCGAAAAAAGCTTCGAACACTACGACTTCTCCGGGTCTTGGTGATGGGATTGCTTCTTTCCCTGGTTTTCGAATCATAACTCCCGCACCTATATTTCCTCCTGCTGCCATTGCCAGGGACTCTCTTTTGCAGGTTGAAGGTCCTAATTCAAAGGATTGGTCCAGATATTTGGTCGATGGAGGGCACAGACCTTGATCATCGCCGATTTGGGGATTTTTTCCCTTTGCCGCCATGGAAGTTGTCGCCTGCATCGAAGGCGTCGCCGCCACCGTTGCCGCTGCCGCTGCCGCAGCCGCTTGTTGACGAGCCAAGGTCGAAGGAGGTGCAGAGCCCTTGGTCTTCGCCATCGCAATGACTGGATCGATCTGAGAGAGTGGGGACTAGGACTCAAGAACTCGAAAGCTAGGGCTTAAGAACTCAAAGGGCTCAAAAGGCTTTTGACTGGGAACAAGCAGTGAAAAGGTAATCGAGTAAGTTCTGGAGTTCTTTATTTATAGTCTAACTTTCCGTTTGTTACCGTTTGGGTTCTGCCCTTTCGCATTCCCGCCTGTTATTTTCCTCCGAAAATAACGCTTCGTATAACTCCGTTAGAAACAGAAACTAACGGCTATATTTTCTAAGTCTGAAAAGACTTTCGAACTTCCCGAATCAGTTCTAAGATAGTTCGAAAAGCAATTACCTTATGACTGATTCGAAGTTCATATCTTCATGTATTTCGAAGATAAAACAAAAATCAATAACCCCTATGATTGGTTATCTTTTCTTTCCGTATACTGCTCTCCTAACGTTACAGGTCGAACGGAGAAGCGTATTCGAGGGGCTACTGTTGGGGGAAAATATCTCATCTTCAGGGTTATTGCCAAAGCAGTATGAAGACAGCCAACCAGTTCGAAGATTGTCCGAAGGCCATCTTCGAAGGTGCATGGAACCTGATTCGAAGCTCGAAGGCAGGCATTGGTTCGAAGTATGCCTTCGAACCAAAGTCCTTCAAGATCTTTTCTGCCAGCTAAGATGGAAGACTTATCTTCTATCCTATTAGATTAGTCTTTTACCATTTTAGCCCTATTAAGGAAACCGAATAGTTTCCTTAATGTCGGTTGTAATAGAGGGGTAAATAGGTCTTTTCCTTAATGTTTAAGCCTATAAATACCCCCCATTTTACCCTGTAATGAGGACCAATTACAAGTGAATCAATACACACTTTCGAACTATTCTAAGCTATTATCCTTTCGGAGGCTTAGAACAGTTTGCTTCGCAAACACTTCGTTTATTAGTTTCTTTTCTACAGAAACCTGTTAGCGTAATCTTTTACGCCAACAACTACTAACAGAGAGTCACCATGTGCATGAACATGTTTAGCACCCATGGATTCTAGCAATTCAAGTCCTAGCAATAAAGCTTCATATTCGGCTTGGTTATTAGTAGAAGGAAATTCTAAACGGGCCGAGGTTTCAAAGTGCATGCCACTAGGTGATATGAGAACTACCCCGATACCTTGGCCATTCTTACAAGCTGAACCATCAAAATAAAGTTTCTATGGCACTACTCCAACTAGAGCAATATCATTACCCCAATTGACATCTACGTGGTGATCAACTATAAAATTAGCGACAATTTGGCCTCTCATAGCTTTTAGAGGTTCATAAGCCAAATCGTATTCAATCAAAGCATACGCCTACGTTCCAATTCTACCACTCAGAATTGGCTTTTGCAGCATGTACTTTACGACATCGGTTTGGCAAGCGTCGCGATCGCACGATCGCGATCGGAGGGCTAGGATTAAATCCCTTTGGGATTTAATCTGGGCCCTCGGATCTGGTCAAAGGGGTATCAAGGCCTCTCGGCCGTCGATCGCCACTTAAAACCTCCAAGCGATCTCAGGCGTCCACGTGTACCCGTTCGCTATGATTTAATCTGGACCGTCCATTTTCATTAAAGCCACCCGCCTCGCGCCTGATCGTTGGATCTGGATCCAACGGATCTGGTTGATCCGGTCCATGCGCATAGTGGCTCAGTCCACCGTCGGCCTGGCTCACCGTGGACCAGAGCCCATTTTCCAGTTTAAATAAAATTCCAGAAATTGATTTAAACTTTGAAAATTCATAACTTACCCATTTTAACTCCAAATTTCACCATTCAAATTTTGTTAAATTCAGCAATCACTACAACAATCCAGGAAACTTCCGTCGGCCAAAGCCGACGGAAGTTAGCCCTTTCCCGACGGAAGAAGCTAACTTCCGTCGGCAAAAGGCTAACTTCCGTCGGCATTTGGCCGACGGAAGCGTTCCGACGGAAGTTAGCTAACTTCCGTCGGGGGCCGACGGAAGTTAGCTAACTTCCGTCGGGGGCCGACGGAAGTTAGCTAACTTCCGTCGGCCAAACCTAGCCGACGGAAGTTACCAGGAAATCGGTAACTTCCGTCAGCCAAATCCTAGCCGACGAAAATTACTTTTTTTTTCTTTTTTGTGTCGACAGACCAATAACTTCCGTCGGCTAATATTGGCCGACGGAAGTTAACTAAAAAATCCAAAAAAAAAGAAAATTTGCAAAAGAGGAATTTGCTCTGGAAGACATGGGGGGTTGATTCCCACAAAAATCTATGTCCTGCATGATTGAAGAAAGAAGTTAACAGATATCTTCTACACTTTACACAAAACTTGAAATCATAGTACACTAATTTTGCCAGACCAGTATTGATATCTCCAATCTGCTCTTCTAATGCTAAAAGCTCCTGTAATGCAATTGCAATCAGATGAAAGCACTCTGAAAATTTTCAGAAAACAGAATACTACAAGTTGTGTTTCTGAAAACAAGAATAAAACACTCCTTTAAAAACAGCATAGTCCCTATCTTCTTTCTTTCAAAGATTGAGTGACCAAAAGTATAATTCAGAATTCAGTTTCTATTCAAAGAACAACTCTGAGATGTGAATACTGAATCACAAACAATTTCACACAGTTTACCTCAGTTCAACACATTAATCTTCAAAGACTCCTTGCACATGAGAAGCAAACTCACAAGATATGAATTCTTTGATAATGAATAGTAGTAATTTTCAAACAAATTCAAATGGAGATGAACCGGATTTGCTTCACTTCTCAGATATAATCAGCACTGTTTCAAACCTATCACTGCAACTTGCTCCTCAAAGACACAATTCAAATCAACACAACTGAACACAAAAGACAGAACCTATTTGAAATTGAGTAATACTAAAAATACAGAAAACAGAAGAATGAATAAACAATCAGAAAACCTTCTAGACTAGTAAACTTGAAGTTTAAAACCAATAAATCTGAAGGATATATTTATTAAGTCATCAGATCATGGATAAAAAAAACATATTAACATGATCAAGCCATATCAGATCAGTTACTTGCAACATTCAGGAATTTAGAAAAAAGCTAAACAAAGTCACTGGTTTCATATAAATTCAACTATATCACATGGTTAACTTTTATAACTCAAGTACTTAATTACCTTGTTCTTACCCCAATGAGATATACCTGCAAGAAGAGGCAGGGAAAGAGAAGAAGCACAAACAGACAGCTGAAAATTGAAATGTGTGTGTGTGTCTGATAAGTAATATCAACCAACATCATATCTACAAGTAGATCTACAATTCACCTACTAATAATCTTACCAACTTAACTAGACATGTATACTTAACTAGAGATGGTAGATGAACAAAGAAAAAAAGAATACTCACTCACTGGTTCTCTCAATAGAATAAATTGATAGCATGAATGTTACATCTAAATGATATGTATTAGAGAGTAGTGTCCACTAAAGAATATATAGCGTGCAACCAAAAAATCTGAATGGGTATACAATGTCATGCCGGACAATCTCCCATGGGCAAAATTCAGAAATGCAACAATGTACTGCTCACCCTCGTGGAGCCTCAACTGCGCTATTGACCACTCAGAGTGGAAATATTTAGGTAGCACACCTGGCAGCGACAGAAAAATAAAACACGTGAACATGAGCTTAACCCAAGAGTGAACAAGGAAATGGAACTTTCATTGTCGTTAGCATGTAACCCTAACCAAAAATCGCACAATAGGGTTTTAAATACCTAACTCAGTAAATCATCAAAATGCAACCAGTACTACAGAGGTACAAATAAAAACCTCAAGACTAGTCAGGTACAAATAAAAAATATATGAATGGATGTGGAGCTTACCCTTGATGAAAGAAAGAGAACGGTAGTCATGCCATTTTAAATTTCTCCCAATCAGAATTCATCTTGGAACTCTAAGCAGCCATCTTTGAATTGGATTTTTTGGCTTCCAAGGTTTTCGCAATCAAGAAATAAACTTGAACAAACCTTCAACAGATTACAGATATCTAATGGACCATATTCGGGAAAATGCACTACAAGAGGTTCAGCTTTAGTGTTAGGGCTACAAGAAAACAATCACACAGGTGCCAAAAACATATACCTAGCTACAAAATTTTTTTCCTTACCACCAAGACACGGACACAGAGGGGGCGCTGGCTGGTGGTCTGGCCATGTCAGTGAGGAAACAGCAAGAGAAGGAAGAGTGTGATGTCAGTGGCGGTCCGTTCCGTACCTGCCGATGTCTGCCTCGGCCTAGACGCGTCAGAGAAGCGCCGTGGTCTTTCCGGCGAACATGGGGCCCACGATGACGTGAATCTCGCTGGAATGCACTGCACGGTCCTCCATCTCCGAACAGCCGGCGCCCCCGCCTCGAGACTTGGCCGCCGCGGAGGCGGCGGCGGCGGCGGAGGTGGCAGCGGGGTGGTGTAGGGTACGGTGCGGGCGGCGGGGAGGCGGAGGTTACGGTGCAGCAGTGGAGGCGGAGGTGGCGGCGAGGTGGCAGGCGGCGAGCAGAGGGCGGAGAGGTACGGAGGCGGCGACCGGGAGGTGGGGAGGCGAGGAAGGGAGGCGGTCTGGCGGAAAACCTAGGGGCAATGGGAAAAACAGGGCGCAGTCCGGGAAAAAGGCGGAGGTTATAGGGCGCAAAAAAATATTTTCCGTCGGCCGCAGTTAAAGCCGACGGAAGTTTATTAACTTCCGTCGGCCAGAGTGAAAGCCGACGAAAGTTAAGTTAACTTCCGTCGGCTCCCGCAAGCCGACGGAAGATAATTAACTTCCGTCGGCTTTCAGAAATGCCGACGGAAATTAAAAAAGCTGACGAAAATTTATTATTTTCTTGTAGTGAATTTATTCTCTACACATTAATGCCATAAAAACAGTATGTTAGTGTTACCCAAAATATTCTTAATAAATAAATGAATAAAAACACCTTAGGGTTAAAATTATTAATATGGAAAATAAATTAGGAAAAAACCCTAAAAAGTTATGCTTTACTGTTTTATACCAAACTTCAGAATATTAAAATATTAATTCACATAACAACACCCATAAACATGTATGTATAGTATTTGGTGGATTTTTATCTGTTTATTGAATGTATTGTTTATTTTTCCGTATCGAGAAGACTATGAGTTCGTCGAGGAGCCGGAGTTCTATCCCGAAGTTCCTCCATCCCCATTTGCTGATCAAGGC
This sequence comes from Zizania palustris, assembly GCA_019279435.1. Classification (NCBI taxonomy): domain Eukaryota; kingdom Viridiplantae; phylum Streptophyta; class Magnoliopsida; order Poales; family Poaceae; genus Zizania; species Zizania palustris. The sequence continues at coordinate 65,449,325 of JAAALK010000289.1, read as the reverse complement.
AAGTCATCGACCGCCCCTGTGGAAACAGTTGATCATTATTGAGCCCATGTTTTAATAAATTATCGCTATAACTCATATGTTAATATTGCATTAGTCAAAATGTCAAGCCTTACACTTATATTTATTAGATCCCTGTCCTTGTGTGCAAACCCAAGCCATGCTTATTGAGCCTTAACTCCTTGTCACTCTACTATAAAATTATTAGCTAGTGCCCAATGTACCGACACAACTGCTATAGGATAAAAAGAATGAGTCGTAGATAGCTGGATTCTGTATATGAATTTCCCCGTTATTCTCGTCTCTGGACTCTGTTGGAGTTGGCTAAGTTATAAGTATGGTGGGTTCCGGGTGCAAGCTCAGGCATTGGTTTGTCGCACCCGGGACACTATAAGGACCGGTCTGCGGGATCTGTTGCAAAGCACTTCCGTACCAACCACAAGTCTAATGGGTAAGTCCTAACTGGAAGTATGGAATACTCCGACTTGATGCACCATAGTGGAGGGGGCAAGGGGCAAGCCTACGGGCGACTTGTACCGACGAGGCTCAAGGGGGGGGGGGTATGGTGGGGCTCCGACGCGTCGGGACACCATATGAAACCTATAAGAGGGTGCTGTTGAGTCGGGGATGACTATATGGAAGGTTTTGGCACGAGTTCCCATGAAATGGGTCATCTCGTTACACTTTGGTGTAGGTGATGAGTGCGTGCCTTGTGGGTACAGTGGTACATCTCTGATCAGAGTAATTTAATCTTTTCAAAAAGCCGAGCCCATGGTCAAGGGCGGGTTGTGTGACTACTCGCAGTTAGTTACAATTGTTTGAATGGTTGAGTTATTCATGGCATGTAAGGACTGTTGAGCGAGGTGGGGCTGACTGTACCCCTCGAGTTAGAAGATGATGATGCATACACATGTTTTACATTTCCGTACTAATAAATTGTTCACATTAAATTGCTTTACAAATTACTCGCTTCCGCAAAATTAGCCACTATCTCCCTTGTCATTACCTTGCATTATATTTGCATTCGGTGGCTTGCTGAGTACTCATGTACTCACCCCGTTGACTTACACCATCAGAGCCCGTCTACTACGAGGAGGATGCAGGTCTAGAGTAGCGACCCAGTCAAGGTGAGATTGGAAGGAGGCGTTCATCTAGGACCCCTTTATTTTATTAGTTTCTCTTCATTTTCATTCACTTTTGTACTAATACGGTCTACGAACCGTGAATGATTGCCCGTATGGTACGCGGTCGCATGATGAACGTCTTGTTTTATTGATTTTCTATGGAATTTCAATAAAGTCCTGATTTATTAAATCGGGGCGCGACAAGATGGTATCAGAGCCGACTTGACTGTAGGAAGCCAAACAGACCTGACCTTAGGACTTATATTGACCATATTTTCTCACAAAACTATTTATCTTCTCATCTTCCCGAGTTTCACAAAAATCTCTCTCTTTTGTAGATGTCGGTCCATACCATGAGTGGGACTCTTCGTGACGAGGCCGGATTCATCCGAGAGCTTCGCGTGCTCGTCGACTTCTTGGGATTTCCCCATGAGCCCGCGTTCCACGGGATCTTTCCCGATGCGAGCGAGAGCTACTGCGAGGTCACGGTTGTTATCCGCCCCTCCCCCACGCAGCCACCCTTCTACACCCATGGAGTCGGAGGACCTTCCTTCATGGTGGCCAGCCAGCGAGCCGCTCTTCAGGCCCTCTCCGAACTTCGACTGGTCTACGACTGCCACCTCCGCGACACCATCTACCGTTTCATGCCCATGCGTACACCCAGGAGTCACCGCAACATCTACATCAGCTCCCTCACGCAGAACAACTCCGCCATCGCACGCACCATGAGACTTTTGGAGGCAATGGACAACCTCCACACCGAGGCCATTCTTGATGCAGACAGCCAGCATGACACGATCGACTTCTACCGCCATACCTCGGAGAACGTGAACCGCGAGAATGCAGAACTCCGTCGGCAAGTGCAGCAGAACCCCCAATTGACCCTCGAGGTAGAGGAGTTGAGGCATCAGAACGAGCTTCTACGCCAAGGCGCCATGGTCAATACCCAGCTCCACCAGCAGCTCAAGGACCTGAAGAAGGACATTGAGGAGATCGCACCTCTTCCGCCTCGCAAGAGGAAATCCCTTCGGATCCCCACCGTGAGGCCCAAGAGGATTTCCCGCAGCGCACCTCCTGCCGGACCTTCCAGTTCCACCTTCCCGGCTGTCTCCATCGAGCCCGTGATCGAGCCATCCCCCGAGCTACCATAGACGTAGTTTACGATTGATTGTTTTCTTTTGCTTGTTTGTATTGCCATTCATGTCAAATATGAGGCATAAGTGAAGAACTAAATAAAAGACAATAAATGTAATCGCAAGAACGACCTTTTGAAATAAAGTTTAGCAGTGTTCCCCCTTTAAAGATATTGTTATTTTGGAAACCTCAAGATGTCGAACAACCAAGGCTCCGACGCTCCTCAGAACGGAGGAGATAATGGAAACCAGCCTCAGTGGGGAGCAACTGGGCAAAGGCAAGCCCCGGTTGCTAATCACCCCACTCTGGCCGAAATGATGGCCACGCAGAACCAGCTGGTCTCAGCCCTTCTGAACCAGATGCAGCAGCAACAGCAGCAGATGCAATAGCAACAGGCTCATCTCTTCCGCCTCCACCAACAACCCGAGCTGCCATGACCCGCCACTCCAGCTCCCGCTCCCGCCTCCCAACTCTCGGAGTTCCTCCGAGTCCGCCCACCGACCTTCTCAAGCACCACCAACCCCATGGAGGCTGGGGATTGGTTGAGGACCATCGAGAAAAAGCTCGACCTCCTGACCTGCACGGAGCAGGAGAAGGTGGCCTTCGCCACCCACCAGCTCCAGGGTCCCGCCGCAGAGTGGTGGGACAATCTACGCGAGACCTTGCCCGAGGGACACGTCCATACTTGGGCGGAGTTCTCGGCTACTTTTCGTGCCGCTCATATCCCCGACGGCATTATAGCTTAGAAGCAACAAGAGTTTAGGGACCTGCAGCAGGGGAGCAGGTCCGTAACTGAATATTTGCATGAGTTCAACCGACTGGCCAGGTACGCACCTGAGGAGGTCCGTACAGATGCGGCCAGGCAGGCTAAGTTCCTCCGGGGACTGAAGGATGAGCTGTCCCTACAGCTTATCTCTGGAGATTTTGCCAACTTCCAAAAGTTGGTGAACAAAGCTATTATTCAGGAGACCCAGCAGAATAAGGTCAACCTGAAAAAGAAGAGGATGATTGCCTTTAGGCAAAATCAAGGCATGGCTCAGAGGCCCCGTTTCACCCCTCCTCCACCAGCACCACAGTACCACCCCCGCCCGGTATATCGTCCGACACCACCTGTTGCCAACACCGGAGCCGGACAACCTCGCCCCGCTCCCGCCGCACCAGCCGCCCCAGCCGCCCCGGCTAAGAAGGCAGAGGTTTTGCGAGGCAAGCACGGCAAGCCTGTTGTATGTTTCATCTGCCGCCAAGAGGGGCACTACTCTCACCAGTACCCTCATCCCAAGCGTACCCAAGGCATCACATCGAACCCCGCCGAAGAAGCCCAGACCACCCCGGAAATTGTCATGGGTAAGTTTATGGTACATTCATCACTTGCAGTGGTATTATTTGACACCGGAGCTACACACTCCTTTATATCGACTACTTTTGTGGAAAGAAATGCCCTGGACATAAGTGAACTACCCAGACCAGTATTAATAGCTACCCTGGGCAAGCAAACCCTCACTTTTTCCTTTAGTCCAAGGGTATGGGTAGATATCCAAGGCACGATATTTTGGGCCGACCCCATTCTAATAGAATGCCAAGGTTTGGAACTCATTCTAGGGATTGATTGGTTAAATAAACACCAAGGAGTAATAGAATGTGCCCAGAGAAAAGTGACTGTGACCAGTGAAGAAGGGACTGCCGTCACTTTCCAGATGCCAAGCATGAAGACCGGAAGACCAAGACTACATCAGATTACCTTGGAGGAAATACCGGTAGTCAGTGAATACCCGGACGTATTCCCAGAGGATTTACCAGGGATGCCACCCAAGAGGGACATCGAGTTCAGGATTGATTTGGTACCCGGGACTACCCCTATTTACAAGCGACCATACCGGATGGCCGCTAATGAGCTAGCTGAGATGAAGCAGCAGTTGGAGGATCTCGAGAGGAAAGGCTACATCAGACCAAGTACATTACCATGGGGTGCCCCCGTCATCTTCGTCGAGAAGAAAGAAGACAAGGCTAAGTGTATGTGTGTGGATTACCGCGCTTTGAATGAAGTAACCATCAAGAATAAGTACTCGTTGCCTCGGATCGATGATCTCTTTGACCAGCTAAAGGGAGCTACGGTATTCTCAAAGATCGACCTGCGGTCTGGATATCATCAGTGAAGGATTCAAGAAGAGGATATACCCAAGATGGCTTTTACCACCTGTTATGGATTATATGAGTGTACGGTTATGTCCTTTGGATTGACCAACGCCCCTACATTCTTCATGAACATGATGAACAAGGTGTTTATGGAGTATTTGGACAAATTCATTGTGGTCTTTATAGACGACATCCTCATTTATTCCAAGGACCAGAAAGAGCACGAGACTCACCTCCGGTTAACCTTAGGCAAGCTAAGGGAACACCAGTTATATGCCAAGTACAGCAAGTGCAAATTTTGGACAGCGAAAGTGAAGTTCCTTGGACACATTATCTCTGCACAAGGCATTGCAGTAGATCCTGCCACCGTGGAAGCAGTTATGGATTGGTTGCCACCCACGAACGTATCTGAGATACGAAGTTTTCTGGGCTTAGCCGGATATTATCGGAGATTCATTGAGAATTTTTCTAAGATAGCCAAACCAATGACCAAGTTGTTGCAGAAAGGAGAAAAGTTTGAATGGACTCCCGAATGCGAGGAAAGTTTCCACACTCTCAAGACCCGTCTGGTGTCAGCACCCATACTGACCCTACCCGATATCCGGAAAGACTTCCATGTCTATTGCGACGCATCTCGCCAAGGGTTGGGATGTGTTCTTATGCAAGATGGAAAGGTTATCTCTTATGCCTCTCGTCAGTTGAGACCTCATGAGTTGAACTACCCGACCCACGATTTGGAATTAGCCACTGTAGTGCACGCCCTTAAGATATGGAGGCATTATTTGGTCGGAAATCGCTGTGAGATCTTTACGGATCACAAGAGCTTGAAGTACATCTTCACACAGCCAGACCTTAATCTGAGGCAAAGATGATGGTTGGAATTAATAAAGCACTATGATTTAGGTATCCACTACCACCCCGGAAAAGCAAATGTGGTAGCCGATGCATTAAGCCGCAAGGGATATTGCACAGCCACTATGATTCAGGATCACGCGCCCTCACTATGTAAAGAGATGGAAAAGATAAATCTCGGGTTGACCACCGGACCATACCTAGCCACCTTGGAGACTCAACCTGTCTTATTCGAGCAAATCCATGAAGCTCAGTTAGATGACCCGGATATAGCAGCCATTAGGAAGAACATGAGGCAAGGAAAAGCCCCAGGATTTTTAGAGGACGAGAATGGCACCATATGGTTTGGAACCCGGATAAGTGTGCCGGATAAACCAGAGATAAAAACCCTTATCTTGAGAGAGCCCCATGAGACTTTGTACTCCATTCATCCCGGAAGCACCAAGATGTACCAGGACCTGAAGGAACGTTATTGGTGGGTTAGCATGAAGAGGGAGATTGCTCAGTTCGTCGCCGAGTGTGACACCTATAGAAGAGTAAAGGCTGAACATCAGAGACCTGCAGGACTGTTACAGCCACTAAAAGTACCTGAATGGAAGTGGGTAGAAATCGGTATGGATTTCATCACCGGACTCCCAAAGACCCAACTTGGATATGATTCTATTTGGGTGATTATTGACCGACTCACGAAAGTAATGCATTTCATAACCGTCAAAATGACCTTTAGTGGCCCTAAGCTTGCAGAACTATACATGGCCCACATTGTGTGTCTTCATGGAGTACCCAAGAAGATAGTGTCCGATAGAGGAAGTCAGTTCACCTCTTGTTTCTGGAAGAACCTTCAAGAAGAGATGGGAACGAGATTGAACTTTAGCATTGCCTACCACCATCAGACAGATGGACAAACTGAAAGGGTGAATCATATATTGGAAGATATGCTACGGGCATGCGTCTTGGATTTTAGAGCCACTTGGGACAAGAGCTTACCGTACGCTGAGTTTTTGTACAACAACAGCTATCAAGCCAGTCTACAGATGTCTCCTTTTGAAGCCCTATACGGACGTAAGTGCAAGACGCCTCTACTTTGGGATCAAACTAGTGAATCTCAAGTATTCGGAACGGACATCCTTCGAGAAGCTGAAGAGAAGGTACGGATCATCAGAGACCGACTCAAGACAGCCCAATCACGACAGAAGAGCTACGCGGACAATCGACGCTGAGACCTAGCCTTTGAAGAGGGGGATCATGTCTATCTTCGAGTTACGCCTCTCCGTGGTACTCAACGATTTAACATGAGAGGAAAGTTGGCCCCTCGATATGTTGGACCATTTCCCATTGTTCGATGCCAAGGCGAAGTTGCTTATCAGTTGGAACTACCACCCTCATTGACCGGAGTGCATGATGTGTTTCATGTGTCTCAACTAAAGAAGTGTCTTCGCGTCCCGACAGATCAAGTGGATCTACAGCAGTTGGATGTTCAAGAGGATCTAACCTATGTGGAAAAGCCCGTCAGGATATTAGAAGTCAAGGAAAGGATCACCAGGAGTCGGGTCATTCGCTTCTGTAAAGTTCAGTGGAGCAATCATCCCGTAGAGGAAGCTACATGGGAAAAAGAAGATGAACTCAAGGCACAGCATCCTGAGTTATTCGAGGATTGATCCGAATCTCGAGGACGAGATTCTCTGTAAGGGGGATAGGATTGTAACACCCCAGAAATAAAAAGGAATTAAAATAAAAGGAAAATAATATTAAAGGACATTTCTGCAATTTATAATTAAAAAAAACCCTAAAAGAGCCCTAATGAAGCCAAACAGGGAGAAATATTCAAAATCTGGACTTCAAAATTTTATGAGATAAACTAGAGGCTAAAATATAATTTTAGGAATTTTTCCAAAGTTTCATCAACAGTGATTCAACCCGTAATCAAATAAATGAATTACTGGAATTATTTTAAATCAGAAAAGAATTTAAATCCTTAATGGGCCTCAACCCCAAATTCACCCTGAACCCGGCCCAATCCAGCAGTGTGCCACCGACAGGTGGGGTCCGCCTGTCGGCGCACTCCCCTGCTCCTCTCTCCTCCACCGCGCCCCGCCTGGCCCACTTGTCAGCCTCCCCTCTCTCGCCCTCGCTCCCTGACACCCGTGGCCCGCCTGTCGGCGTCGTTGGTATCGCGCTTGGCCACTGACAGGTGGGGGCCACCTGTCGGGATCATCTTCCCCGAAGGAAAGGGATCCCCTCTCTCCCGCCGGCGACCCCCACCTTCTAAATCCGCCGCCCCGTGCCCGATTTCGCCAAATTAGTCGCTGGATCACCTTCCCCGATCGCCTCCGACCTCTTTCCATCAAAACCCGACGCGTTTTATCGCATATGGAAGCATATCCGAGGAGAAAGGAAGCCTCGCTGGAGATGGGAAGGAATCCCTCTCGGTTTCCTCCGATTACCTTGCCATATCCACCGCCGGCGACCCCTATAAAGACCCCTCCCCTCACCGCACTCAGCCCACACCAACGTAGCCCTCCTTGCGCGAAAACAGAGCGCCGCCGCCCTCTTTTCGGTCTTCGGTCCTGTTTCGCCTCCGGTGAGCCCTTGCCGTCGATCTCGGCCCCCATCACCCTAGCCACCACCACCGTCGGGTTCGCCGTCGACCACCCGTCCTCGGCCACACCTCCCTTGGCCGTGAACACCGCCGGATCGTCGTCGCCGTCAAGCTCCCGAGGACCCATCAACGTCTACCCTCGCCGCCGGTCACCTCCGGACCCCCTTCTTCGCCGTCGAAGGTACGGTCATGACCGCCCTCCCCTCCCCATTCCATTTTGCCGTTAGCTATGCCCGTAGGAGCTCGCCGCCGCCGTCGCCGTCGCACCCAAGGCCGCCGTCGCCGGAGACGAAGGGGGTACGCGCCCCCTTACGTCGTGTCATGCCGGATCGCGCCGCGACCGCACGATCGCGATCGGAGGGCTAGGATTAAATCCCTCCGGGATTTAATCTGGGCCCTCGGATCTGGTCAAAGGGGTATCGAGGCCTCTCGGCCATCGATCGCCACTTAAAACCTCCAAGCGATCTCAGGCGTCCACGCGTACCCGTTCGCTATGATTTAATATGGACCGTCCATTTTCATTAAAGCCACCCGCCTCGCGCCTGATCGTTGGATCTGGATCCAACAAATCTGGTTGATCCGGTCCATGCGCATAGTGGCCCAGTCCACCGTGGGCCTGGCTCACCGTGGACCAGAGCCCATATTCCAGTTTAAATTAAATTCCGGAAATTGATTTAAACTTTGAAAATTCATAACTTACCCATTTTAACTCCAAATTTCACCATTCAGAGTAATTTAATCTTTTCGAAAAGCCGAGCCCACAATCAAGGGCGGGTTGTGTGACTACTCACAGTTAGTTACAATTGTTTGAATGGTTGAGTTATTCATGGCATGTAAGGACTGTTGAGTGAGGTGGGGCTGACTGTACCCCTCGAGTTAGAAGATAATGATGCATACACATGTTTTACGTTTCAGTACTAATAAATTGTTCACATTAAATTGCTTTACAAATTACTCGCTTCTGCAAAATTAGCCACTATCTCCCTTGTCATTACCTTGCATTATATTTGCATTTGGTGGCTTGCTGAGTACTCCTGTACTCACCCCGTTGACTTACACCATCAGAGCCCATCTACTACGAGGAGGATGCAGGTCTGGAGTAGCGACCCAGTCAAGGCGAGACTGGAAGGAGGCGTTCATCTAGGACCCCTTTATTTTATTAGTTTCTCTTCATTTTCATTCACTTTTTTACTAATACGGTCTACGAACCATGAATGATTGCCCATATGGTACATGGTCGCATGATGAACATCTTGTTTTATTGATTTTCTATGGAATTTCAATAAAGTCCTGATTTATTAAATCGGGGCGCGACACTTTTGTACTCAGAGGATGATGGTGTTAAGCTCGATGTACATGGCGTGGTGCTCGGGATCTCAATCACGTGGTCGGTGTTGTTTGGCTTCTTCGACCACCTCCACAATTAATACTAAAATGTTTGTAGCCTCACACAGGGTGAGACCTTCCTGCTCACATGCATGCGAGGTGACGTCATCCCCCTTTATAGAAAAGGCCTCACACGGTCCTAGAATTTTGAGGGCAAGGTACGTGTAGTACGGTACCACCATAAATTCGGTGAGGGATGGCCGCCCGAACATAGCATGATAGGTAGTTTTGAAGTCGGCGGCATAGAACTTGATGTGCTCGGTCTTGTAGTTGTCCCGAGTGCTGAACATCATCGACGAAGTGAGGGTTCCAAGTGGAATGAATGCCTTCCCCAAGACAATCTCCTAGAAAGATGTGAATGTCTTCTGGAGCATCGATGTGTCAATGCCGAGTATAGCCAACGTCCTTTTGGATAGGGCATCCAGGCCATTACCTTCGTCAATCAGCACCCACTTGAGGCACACCTTGAGAATGATCGGGTCAACAACTAGTGGGAATCGTCTCGTCTTTATGATGTCGTAACGCCCCGATTTATTAAAACCGGGAATTTATTGAAATTCCATAGAAAATCAATAAATACAAGATGTTCATCACACGAATGCGTACAATACGCCAATCAATCATGGTTCATAGACCATATTATTACAAAAGAGCTAAAACAAAGAGAAACTAGTAAAACAAATTTCCTAGATGAACACCTTCTTCCAGTTTCGTGCCTGACTGGGTCGCTACTCCAGACCGTCACCCTCCTCATAGTAGACCACCTCTGGTGGTGTAAGTCAACAGGGGTGAGTACAATCGTACTCAGCAAGCCACCGAATGCAAATATAATGCAAGATAGTAACAAGGAAGGTAGTGGCTCACTTTTGTGGGAAAGCATATTTGTAAAGCAATTAATGTAATCCGATTATTAGTACAGAAAATTAAACATGAGTACATGCATCATCTTATAACTCGAGGGGTACAGTCCGCCCACCCTCGCTCAACAGTCCTTACATGCCATGAATAACACAAACGTTCAAGCAATAGCAAAACTAACTGCGAGAAGTCACACAACCCGCCCTTGACCATGGGCTCGCCTTTTCGAAAATATTTAAACTCTGATCAGAGGTGTACTACTGTACCCACAAGGCATGCACTCATCCACAGACACCAAAGTATACAAGATGACCCATACCACGGGAACTGATGCCAAAACCTTTAGTATGGAACACACCAATTCGATAACACCCTCTTATAGGTTTCATATGGTGCCCCAGTCACTTCAGACCAGCACCATACCCCCCTTGAGCCACGTCGGTACAAGTCACCCGTAGGTTGCCGCTTGCCCCCTCCACTATGGTGCAACAAGTTGGTTTGATCCATACCACCAGTTAGGACTTACACATTATACTTGTGGTTAGTACGGAAGTGTTTTGCAATAGATCCCGCAGACCGGTCTTAATAGTGCCCGGGTGCGACCAACCAATCCCCGAGCTTGCACCTGGAACCCACCATACTTATAACATAGCCAACTCCAATAGAATCCAGAGACGAGAATAACGGGGGAAAATCATATAGTAGAATCCATCTATCTACGTCTCGTTCTTTTATCCTATAGTAGTTGTGTCGGTACATTAGACACTAGCTAATATAATATTGTAGAGTGACAAGGAGTTTAGGCTCAATAAGCATGGCTTGGGTTTGCACACAAGGACGGGGATCTAATAAATATAATTTAGGGCATGAGATTAGACTAATGCAATATTATCCTACAATAATTTTTTAAAACATGGGCTCAATTATGATCAAAATGGGGGTTGTGACTTGCCTTGCTCAGCAAATGGCGACGGTGGAACCTCGGGGTAATACTCCGGATCCTCGACGGTGTCGTAGTCTTCTTGATACGAAAAATTAAATACAACATTCAATAAACAATCAAAATCCCACAAATTATAAGCATTACAAGTTTATGGTTTTTAAACAAAGGGAATAAAACCTTAAATATTCTGGAGTTAAGTGAAAAATATCAAGGGTACATTTTTAGGGGTTTTCCTGAATTATTTTAGTGAGATATAAATTTATTCATAAATGGGTTTTTATTTATTTATTTTATAAGAATATATTATGCAAAATAAACCTACTGTTTTTATGGCATCAAAATGTAGAGAATAAAAAGATTGATTTAACAAAATTTGAATGGTGAAATTTGGAGTTAAATTGAGCATGTTATGAATTTTCAAAGTTTAAACAATTTTTCTGAATTTTATTTAAACAGGAAATGGGTTCTGGTCCACGGTGAGCCAGGCCCACCATGGACCTGCGCACTGTGTGCATCATCCGGCCTGATCTAGACCATTGGATCCAGATCCAACGCTTAGCGGCGAGGGAGGAGGCGTTAATGAAAATGAACGGTTGAGATCATAACATGCGAAGGGGTATTGCGTGGACGCATGAGATTAACCCGGGGTTTTAAATGAAATCCAACGCTCCATATCAACAGATACCGATTCGGCGAGATCGAAGGGTTCAAATTTGATCCGGGAGTGATCTAATCTCAGTCGTTCGTATCGGACCTGATGATGGTGATCCCGTACGGCATGGCACGCGCTAATCTACCAGTGAGGGGTTCTTCTCCAGCGACGGCAGAACACGGCGGTGCTCAAAGCGGCGGCGGTGATGGCCTAGGCCCTAGCTGCAAGCAAAACGTAATGAGAAGAGCACGGGTGTCAAGATGGTACCAGAGATGGGGGTGTCCGGTGGTCGGACATGGCCGGCGATGAGCGTGGGCGACGGGGGTGCTTCGGGTTGATGGCGACGGTGAGGTTCCGACAGTCTTCAAGGCCAATGGGGTCGTGGCCGAGGTCGGGCGGACGGTGGTGATCCCGGATGTGTCGTCGGTGAGGGAGCAGGGGCTCTGTGCCGATGGTGAGCGGCCACTGGAGCAGGAGCAGAGGAGAGAGGCTAAAAACAAGCGACGACGCTTAGAAACGCGAGTGCGTGGCGAAAACGGTGTGGACGGGTTGCGATGAGCGTCAAGGGCTATTATAGGGTCGTCGGCTGCGTGTATGGAAGGCGGAAATAGGGAAACCTGAGGGAAGGTTTCCATTTTTGCCGGTGAGCTTTCCATTCAAGCGCTACTGGTCGATTTGGGGAGTGATTTCACCGGGAAAAGGAGGGAAAGTGATCATGGGTGCAAGCCAAACAAAGATCGGGCGTCAATTTTGACTAGTGGGGTGCCCGGTGGCGAATTAGTCAGGGGATCTCGCCGGTATGGAAAAGCGGGGGGATTCCATCGAATGAGATGAATCTGACAGGTGGCCCCCACCTGTCGGCCGGCGAGCACAGAGGGGAGATGCGCCGACTAGCGGGCCCGGGAGGTCTGCAACAGAGGCGCGCGGAGTGGAGGCTGACGGGTGGGGCCGGCGGACGAGCGATCGGAGGAGAGAGGGCGGGACGCGCTGATAGGGTGGCCCCACCTGTCAGTGGCCGAGGGGCTGAATTGGGCCGGGCTGAGGCGATTTGGAGGTTGCAACCCACTAAGATTTTAAATGCATTTTTCATTTAAAATAATTCCAGTAAATACATTATTTGTTTAAGGCTTGAAGCATTGTTTCGAAAATTTTGCAAAAATTCCTAAAAATTTGTCTTGGCTCATAGATTCCATCAGAAATTTTTTAGGTTCAAATTTGAAATATTTCTCCCTGTTTTGCTTTAATTTTGTTCTTTTGACCTTTACTCTAAATAAATAATTCATTTTCAATTCAGAAAATTTATTTCCCTCATTTTTATTTTATTTTTAAATTTGGACTGTTACAATCCTATCCCCTTACAAAGAATCTCGTCCTCGATATTTGAAGCGAACCTCGGGAAATCTAAGGGACGGGTTGGTACTGGTGCTCCGGAATGGGAGAAGGCGATGCTTCAGAAACAAACAGAGTGTTCTCCGGGACTGGGTTGATTGGGGTCAAATTGGAAACGCTTCTGACATACCTTGGACTTCTTGAGCGGAGATGTGGTAACTTGGGTATGTCCCACCGGGCTTGGAATGGAGGATGATGCCTGCTTGGGGTAGGGGCACATGTTGGAGAAGTGTCCCGCTTGGCGACAATTGAAGCATAATATCGGGTTTCCGTTCCTGTCCCTCTTGGCTCTGGTAGCTTGCACTAGAGCTCTTCTAGCTAGTGGTGCTTGGGGTGGGATGCCTGAACTTGGCCCTCTAAGGGTGTTTCGTGGCTCGATAGGGGTTGGGGCTTGAGGAGGGATCATCAAGTGGGGTTTTTGCACCATTCCTTGTTGTTGATGGTAGGCGATCATTCTTCTCTTCTTCAGGTCCACCTTGTTTTGCTCGGTCTCCCGAATGATTGCTTTATTTACCAATTTCTGAAAATTAGCGAAGTCTTCGAAGACCAACTGAAGTGACAATTCATCCTTCAGCCCCCGAAGAAACTTGGATTGGCGGGCTGCGTCCGTGCGGACTTCCTCCGATGCATATCGGGCCAACCGGTTGAATTCGTGCAGGTACTCCATAATGGTCCTGCTCCCTTGATGCAGGTCCTAGAATTCCTGCTGCTTCTGGGCTACCACGCCATCTGTAACATGGGCGGCCGAAAAAGCGGTGGTGAACTCAGCCCATGAAATATCATGGCCCTTGGGCTGAGTCTCGCGGAAATTATCCCACCACTCTGCGGCAGGTCCTTGGAGCTTGTGAGCGGCAAATGCAACTCGCTCCTGCTCGGAACAGGGCAGAAGGTCTAGCTTCTTGCCGATGGTCCTCAGCTGGTCTCCTTCCTCCATCGGGTTGGTGATGCTGGAGAATATTGGGGGCCGGACACGCAGAAACTTAGAGAGTTGAGAAACTAGTGCCGATGCATGGACGACTGGGCGGAGGGGAGGCTCAGGTTGTTGCTGCTAAAGATGGAACAACTGTGCCTGCTGTTCTTGCAATTGGTTTTGTTGTTGTTGCATCTGGGTAAGCAGCGTGGAGATCAGTTTGTTTTGGTTTGCCATCATTTCCACTAGTGTGGGATGACTGGCAACGGGGGCTTGCCGTTGGCCGGTTGCTCCCAAATGAGGCAAATTGCCAGAGTTGCTTCCATCACGCGGGGCATCTGATCCTTGGTAATTGGCCTTCCTGAAGTTGAGGGGTTCAAAAGAAGGTGCAAATATTTAAGGGGAATTATTACTAATTTTATTGCTCAAAATGAATGTTTTGACCTAGATGCTTACATCGTTATTCTAAATTTCTTATAAAATTTTCACTCATGCCTTATATTCCAACTTAAGCGGCACTACAAGCATAACAAAAATGAAAACAGACAATCGTAAACTATCGTCTAAAATAGCTCGGGGGAGGGCTCGATCGTCGGCTCGGCGGGGACGGTCGGTGCAGAGGTGGTGGAGCTGGAGGGCCCAACAGAAGAGGCGATGTGTGAGATCCTCTTGGGCCTGGCCGAAGGGGTCCAGAGTGACTTCCGCTTGTGCGGCTGAAGGGGAGCGACCTCCTCTAGGTCCTTCTGCAGCTCCTCTACTTGGCGATGCAACTGTGCGGTGTCGGCGATGCCTTGGCACAGAATCTCATTCGGACGCCTTAGCTCCTCTACCTCGGCAGCCAAGATGTGCCCCTGCTGAACCTGGCGGTGGAGATTGGTGTTCTCGCGGTTCAAGCTCTCTGATGAGTGACGGTAATAGTCCATGGTGTCGTGCTGGCTGTCGGCGTCGAGGATGACCTCTGTGTGGAGATCGTCCATGGCCTCCAGGAGTCGCAGGGTGCGGGCGATGGTGGAGTTGCGCTGGGAGAATGTGCTGACGTAGATGCTGTGATGACTCGCCGGAGTGCGCATAGGCATGAAGCGGTAGGCGGTGTCGAGAAGCTAGCCGTCGTAGACCAACCGTAGCTCGGAGAGGGACTAAAGAGCGGTGCGCTGGCTGGCCACCACGAAGGAAGGTCCTCCAACTCCGTGGGTGTAGAACACGGGCTGCGAGGTGGAGGGGCAGATGATGACTATGACCTTGCAATAGCTCTCGTTCACATCGGAAAAGATCCCATGAAACACAGGCTCGTGCTCGAACCCGAGGAAGTCGACGAGCATGCGAAGCTCGCGAATGAAGCCAGCCTCATCGCGGAGAGTCCCACTCATGGTATGAATCGGCATCTACAAAAGATAGAATTTTTTTTGTAAAAACTCTGAAAGACGAGGTAGTAAGTAGTTTGTAAGAAAAATACGGTTAATATAAGTCCTAGAGTTTGGTCAGTTTGGCTTCCTACAGTCAAGTCGGCTCTGATACCATCTTGTAACGCCCCGATTCATTAAAACCGGAATTTATTGAAATTCCATAGAAAATCAATAAATACAAGATGTTCATCACACGACTGCATACAATACAACAGTCAATCATGGTTCGTAGACCATATTATTACAAAAGAATTAAAACAAAGAGAAACAAGTAAAACAAATTTTCTAGATGAACGCCTTCTTACAGTCTCGTGCCTTGACTGGGTCGCTACTCCAGACCATCACCCTCCTCATAGTAGACTGCCTCTGGTGGTGTAGGTCAACAAGGGTCAGTACAATCGTACTCAGCAAGCCACCGAATGCAAATATAATGCAAGATAGTAACAAGGAAGGTAGTGGCTCACTTTTGCGGAAAATCATATTTGTAAAGCAATTAATGTAATCCGATTATTAGTACAGAAAATTAAACTTGAGTACATGCATCATCTTCTAACTCAAGGGGTACAGTCATCCCACCCTCGCTCAACAGTCCTTATATGCCATGAATAACACAAACGTTCAAGCAATAACAAAACTAACTGTGAGAAGTCAAACAACCCGCCCTTTACCGTGGGCTCGCCTTTTCGAAAAGATTTAAACTCTGATCAGAGGTGTACTACTGTACCCACAAGGCACGCACTCATCCACGGACACCAAAGTGTACGAGATGACCCATACCACAGGAACTCGTGCCAAACCTTTAGTATGGAACGCACCAATTCGATAACACCCTCTTATAGGTTTCATATGGTGCCCCAGTCACTTCGGGCCAACACCATACCCCCCTTGAGCCACATTGGTACAAGTCACCCACAGGTTGCCCCTTGCCCCCTCCACTATGGTGCATCAAGTTTGTTCGATCTAGACCTCTAGTTAGGACTTACCCATTAGACTTGTGGTTAGAACCGAAGTGTTTTGCAACAGATCCCGTAGACCGGTCCTTATAGTGCCCTGGGTGCGACCAACCAATCCCCGAGCTTGCACCTGGAACCCACCATACTTATAACATGGCCAACTCCAACAGAATCCAGAGACGAGAATAACGGGGAAAAATCATATAGTAGAATCCATCTATCTACGACTCGTTCTTTTATCCTATAGCAGTTGTGTCGGTACATTGGACACTAGCTAATATAATATTGTAGAGTGACAAGGAGTTTAGGCTCAATAAGCATGCCTTGGGTTTGCACACAAGGACAGGGATCTAATAAATATAATTTAGGGCTTGAGATTAGACTAATGCAATATTATCCTATGAGTTATAGCGATAATTTTTTAAAAGATGGGCTCAATTATGATCAAAATAGGGGTTGTGACTTTCCTTGCTCAGCAAATGGTGACGGTGGAACCTCGGGGTAATACTCCGGATCCTCAATGGTGTCGTAGTCTTCTTGATACGAAAAATTAAATACAACATTCAATAAACAATCAAAATCCCACAAATTATAAACATTACAAGTTTATGGTTTTTAAACAAAGGGAATAAAACCTTAAATATTCTGGAGTTAAGTGAAAAATATCAAGGGTATATTTTTAGGGGTTTTCCTGAATTATTTTAGTGAGATATAAATTTATTCCTAAAGGGGTTTTTATTTATTTATTTTATAAGAATATATTGTGCAAAATAGACCTACTGTTTTTATGGCATCAAAATTTAGAGAATAAAAAGATTGATTTAACAAAATTTGAATGGTGAAATTTGGAGTTAAATTGAGCAAGTTATGAATTTTCAAAGTTTAAATAATTTTCCCTTTATTGGGTTAATTTTTTCTATGCCATTACAATTTTTACGGTTTGCCAATATGCCATTGGTGTGTCACTGACAGATGGGGGCCGCCATAGTCACTGACAGTGGCATATAGGCAATTTCTAAAAATTATAATGGCATGTGAGTAATTTTCCCTTTATTTAAACAAGAAATGGGTTCTGGTCCACAGTGAGCTAGGCCCACCATGGACCCGTGCACTGTGCGCGTGGTCCGGCATGATCTATACTGTTGGATCTAGATCCAACGCTTGGCGGCGAGGCGGGAGGCGTTAATGAAAATGAACGGTTGAGATCATAACGTGCGAAGGGGTACTGCGTGGATGCATGAGATTAATCCGGGGTTTTAAATGAAATCCAACGCTCCATATCAACGGATACCGATTCGGCGAGATCGAAGGGTTCAAATTTGATCCGGGGCAATCTAATCTCAGCCATTCATCTTGGATCCGATGATGGGGATCCCGTCCGACATGGCACGAGCTAATCTACCGGCGAGGGGTTCTTCTCCGACGACGACAGAACACGGCGGTGCTCAAAGCGGCGGCGGTGATGGCCTAGGCCCTAGATGCAAGCAAAAATTTAATGAGAAGAGCACGGGGGTCACGATGGTACCGGAGATGGGGGCGTGCGGTGGTCGGACGTGGCTGGCGATGAGCGTGGGCGACGGGGGTGCTTCGGGTTGACGGCGATGGTGAGGTTCCGGTGGTCTTCAAGGCCAACGGGGTTATGGCCGAGGTCGGGCAGACGGCGGTGATCCCGGAGGTGTCATTGGCGAGGGAGCAGGGGCTCTGTGCCGACGGTGAGCGGCCACCAGAGCAGGAGCAGAGGAGAGTGGCTAAAAATGAGCAGCGACGCTTACACTACTACAAAGCGACACTGTAGCGGCGGGCAAAATCGACCTATAGTGGCGGGCATCCAGTCCGCCACTGCTCTAACGCCACTGCTATCGCTGGTTAGCAGTGGCGGTCAGAGCGCCCGCCACCACTGTGTCAACAGCAGTGGCGGGCGCGCTGACCTCATCGGCCCGCCACTGCTATTATCAATATCAGTGGCGGGCAGATGATGTCAGCGCGCCCGCCACCACTATGTCAACAGCAGTGGCGGGCAGATGATGTCAGCACGCCCGCCACCACTATGTCAACAGCAGTAACGGGCAAGCTACCTCATCTGCCCGCCACTGCTGTGTATAAGCCATAACACAGAATGCTGTGATCCCACAAACCAAAACACAGAAATTATATGCTTCACACAGCCATCCACATACACAGCAGCAAAACATCCACATATCCACATACACAGCAGCAAAACATCCACATATCCACATACACATCCACAACAACAACACATCAACACAACAACCATCAATCTCATCAATTTTCAAAAATTCACAATGTTTACATTCTTCCGGTTTATGTTTCACAATAAACATCCATCAACACAATTCATTGTTTCACAAATACATGCTCATGCGGTTTATGTTTTCTTGGAAGGCTAACTCATATCTTAATTGGTTCGCCTTTTCATTCTTCCGACCCAATCATACAGAGTTGGATGCTTGGTCACTTCACTCTCAGGATCGAAAAATACTCCAAGCTCATGAAGAATCTCATGCATCGTGAAGCGGCACATCCTTGATACGATTCCGTACATTTGTAATTCAGAGAGTTGGCTCTTCTGGGCAACGGTTGATGGACCTGACACCTGCATACGTAAAATATAAGTACATACGCTGCAAGTTATATTAGATTAACACAAGAAATCAACTTACTTCTTTAGTATCCTCAGATACTGTCCGCCCAAACTTTCCTAAGTTATTGCTCATGAAATCACAAGTATAGTAGCCACAATGCACGGAACCAAGAGATTGTTTGTGACACTTCAAAATAGACAAAGTTAGAACGATATATAGTTTGGCTTTATCAATTGAATTAACAAATTTAAAAATATAATATTACCGGAAAGTTGGTTCTGATAAGCATTTCTTTCGGCCTCTGTGGATCATGTGGGCCACCTAACTTTTCCACGTAGTATCTATATGCACTCTGAATAACATTTAATATATCTTGATATTCTTTTTTGGGTTTGTCGAGCGAGTCGAGCACATAAACCCTTGCGCTTTTTGGGTATATCAGAAGTGCAATCCAATGATCACTATCGAAAGAAGTAATATATGATTATGTTAGTTTCATAATCGATAAAACGTGTTTAAGTGGATATAGTGGGTATACTTACTTAAAGTTATATGCCCCACATATAATTTCTCTCTCCTTCCATTGATACATGCACCGCGCAATATACAACGTGGCACAACTCCTTTTGTTCTTCTTAAGTTTGTCTTCGTCTTTATTGAACATCTTTCTTTGAAATTTTTTCTTACCCGCAGTCCAGTACTTGCTATCATTCTGGTTTAGTGTCGGGTTCAGCGCACTTTGGCTTATTAATGACGGGTTTAAGTACCCATACAATTTAGACTCGTCACCGCGTGAATTACAACTGCATATGTTATAAAACAATAGTCAATATAAGACATTATTTATTTTTTCTTTGTATTGACAAAGTATAAAGTACTTACATGCACCAGAGCATCATGCTTGTGATGTCGGTTCGCTTCAGACGAAACATCCGATGGAAGTCGTCGAAAAATAGTGCAAGCTTAAACTCTGGGCAGTTGAATATTTCTTGTGGAACCGTCAGTTCTATTTGTGTTACACCTAACGAAGACGCTTCGAGGTACCAGTCATGAAATGTTTTCATCGTCCAAGGCATACAATTAAGTACTCCTTGGGGTAATAATGGTTTGCCTGGTTCGTATTCGATATAATCCTCATCTCCGTAGGTCCTCTTATCAACAGAAAGTGAGCCCGCATGCTTTTGTACTGGAGCCTTTATGGGAGCCGCTTCGGGCATAGAACGTGTTTGCCCCAAAGTATTAAAAAATTTATGCATCTCAGATTTCAGCGCAGAACACTGCCCAGCTTGAACAGTTATCTTGTGGATTGCTGGCTTTGGGCATGCATCTTGTTTTTCAGGCTCGGCAGCAACTAGCACTGGCACTTGAGGATCAGCCGGAACTGGCACTTGAGGCTCAATCGGAACTAGCACTGGCATTTGATCTGGCTCTGGCACATTTGTGTTGGGCTCATCAGTGGGCTCAAGCACTGGCACTAGCTTTGTCACTTGAGGATCAGAAGTCACTTTCGATTCTATCACTTCTGCCACTTTATTGGGCACTGGCTCTTCCTCTGCCTTTTCCTCTATTTCACGCTCATCAACAGGTGATAATGATCCTATATTTTGCACATCCTGAGATGAAAGATATGTGGGGGATTGTGATGAGACAATAGGTGATTTACTCTGAGAACTTGTCTGCAGTAATTTGATATCTCGGCTCGCCCATAGGACAAAGTTATTTAGAGCATCTCCGATTGTCTCAATCCCCTCATCAGGCATTGGAAGATCCAAGGGGTCATTAATAAATCTGTCGTTGGTGATCTCATTGACCTGAACCTTGGTATAGTCAGCAGGAATAGGCCGATTGTGAAATAAATCCCCAGGCATAGCAATGCCTCGTGCAGCCTCTTGGGAATGCCCTTTGCGCCCTATCGGTACATGCAGGCTGTAGGGTGTGTCCTCTTTAATATAATTTACAGGAAATTTGTCTTGTACTGAGCCAACACTGCTTGGTACGTCGAGTCGTACCTCTGGCACAATTATTTGTCCAGCTGCAGCCTGCATTATGTTTGGATTCTCGTTAATAAATTCAAAAAAGTGTCGCTCCCACTCTGCACGGCGCTCTGCGGCGTCGTCTGTGCGTGCTTGACGCTTCTTGTATGTGGCACCCTCCTGTTTCTTGAAAGTATTTTTCTAGGGTGCTATAGAAGAGACACCTCGGGTGCACCCTCGATGTTCCTCGTTTCCGAGAGCAGATGTAAGCTGGTCATTACATCCCTCGGGCTTGAACTTTCCAGTCTTCTCCAACTCAGCGATTTCCTGTGCTTTCTGGAATACTTCACTAGTCCGTGAGTCGGAGAGCATATATTGGCCCTCGGGTGTTTTTTTAGCTCGACCTAGGAGCCATCTCTTAGTGCGCTGATCAGCACCTGAAAACTGTTCAGGTAACCCAGCCGCACGGTCCTCCTCCTCCTTTTTACTCCACTCATCCTCCTTAGCCTTATATCCACCTGGCCCAAGTTTATGGGGGAACTTATTCTTCTTATTAAGTTCTTTGAACATTATGCTCTCTTGTTTGGCTTCTTCGGAGCAATGCTGCATTTTGAATTCATTCCATTCATTTGGCGTTATAAAGCCGTAGTCGTTGAGTGGCGACTCATCTTTCTGAAGGTATTGTGTGTTCAGTTTAGTCCTAAATGTACGGAGAGCCTTCCCGATAGTCTTCAATGTGGCAGCTTTAGCGTCTTCTAAGCGGTCTTCCGGGAATTTATAATGCGCTTTTATATGCTGCCACAATTCGTTCTTTGTAGCTTCAGGGACAGTCTTCAAATTTTTCCAAACTATCTTACATCGCTCCCTGGCGAGACATCCATAGTCGTTACGCCACTTCGCTGTGATTTCTTTTGGCTTCATTGGAGCCCCATCAACATGCACTTCTTCAACCTCATAGATAGCTGTATGTAGCTTGTTCTTCTCCCGTTTCCCTCTCCTCTTCGCATTTGCAGACGATGTTGTGGCAGCGGGCTCAACATCTGTTCGCTCAGCTGACTCAATAGCTGGGACAATAGTTGTTCTTTTCTCGACTTGGAATAATCGACGCTTGCTTCCTCGCTTTGGACGATCCTACGATGATAGACAATGTGAGCTTCAGGAATGTAATCCTCGGTTAGGAGCTGCTCTGACTTGTTACTAACGTAATAATTACCTCCGCTTGAGCTTCAGGAATGTAATCCTCATCGGCGTCTTCTCTCGTTCTCTTCTTCCTAGGCTCCATTGGATGTTCATTCTCCGGAGAGTGGTACGAAGATTCGCTATCGGAGGATCCTTCAGATGAACCCTCTTTATTTGTTTTTGCGGGAGACTCGTAGATGAGCTCCTCGATGGAACGTCCTTCTTCCGCCATAGATAAACTATTCATATTAAGAGGCTAATGTATCAGAATTTTGGTTATGCAAAAAAGGTCTGATGTCATATTAATCCTAAAGTTAGGATGTTGTGTTGTTTTCTCTCTCTAGTGTTGGTGAGGCCTCAGCATATTTTGTGTTGTTTTTCAAAATGTTCATGTCTGCCATGGAACCATGTTCACGCCCATTCCCTGTCAGCAACACGAGAAAGAAGTTGTTGATAGGAATGGACGTGTCACATGGTTTGATGACATACATGAGATAACTCAATAACAATTTGCATCATAGGCCTCTAAAAGGAATTGCAGAATCTAATATTGGTCTTCAACCGGATGCATGAACTTGAGGATTAGTATATAGTAGCCTTAGAAATAATAGCAGTAGTAAACTGAACACAATGTTGTTGAGGCCTCAGCATATTTTGTGTAGCTTTTCAAAATGTTCATGGCTGCCATGGAACCATGAACACATCCATTCCCTGTCAGCAACACGAGAAAGAAGAAATTGTTGACAGGAATGGATGTGTCTCATGGCTTGATGACATACATGAGATAACTCAATAACAATTTGCATCATAGGCCCCTAAAAGGAATTGCAGAATCTAATGTTGGCCTTCAGCCAGATGCATGAACTTGAGGATTAGTATATAGTAGCCTTAGAAATAATAGCGGTAGTAAACTGATCACAATGTCGTTGAGGCCTCAGCATATTTTGTTGCCATGGAACATTAGAGGGAAAAACAACACAAAATATGCTGAGGTATCAACAAAACTAAAGAGAGAGAACAACACAATCTCCTAGCTTGAGAATTAATATAGTGGCTTCGGAAGTAATAGCTGACTACTGTAGCCAAGAAAAGTTTTCATACATTTCCCACCTTTGACACTGTGATCAGTTTACTACTGTAGCCTCAGAAGTAATAGCAGTAGTAAACTGATCACAGTGTCAAAGGTGGAAAATGTATGAACACTCTTCTTGGCTACAGTAGTGAGCTATTACTTCTGAAGCTACTATATTAATCCTCAATTTAGGAGATTGTCTTGTTCTCTCTCTCTTGTGTTGTTGAGGCCTCAGCATATTTTGTGTTGTTTTTCAAATATGTTCATGGCTGCCATGGAACCGTGAGCACATCCATTCCCTGTCAGCAACACGAGAAAGAAGAAGTTGTTGACCGGAATGGATGTGTCCCACGGCTTGATGACATACATGAGATAACTCAATTACAATTTGCATCATAGGCCCCTAAAAAGAATTGCAGAATCTAATGTTGGCCTTCAGCCAGATGCATGAACTTGAGGATTAGTATATAGTAGCCTTAGAAATAATAGCGGTAGTAAACTGGTCACAGTGTTGTTTAGGCCTCAGCATATTTTGTGTAGCTTTTCAAAATGTTCATGGCTGCCATGGAACCGTGAGCACATCCATTCCCTGTCAGCAACACGAGAAAGAAGTTGTTGACCGGAATGGATGTGTCCCACGGCTTGATGACATACATGAGATAACTCAATTACTATTTGCATCATAGGCCTCTAAAAGTTGTTCTAAAAAAGTGGTAATGTGGTATGCAATATTTCTCATGGCATAACTTAGATATAGAAGACTTCACTCAAGAACTAGAGGGGGGTGAATAGGCGCCTCGACAAAATTCTTTCGAATTAGATGGCCCTTTCAAAACACCCAACGCTCCTCCAAACTTAATCACAGATTTAGCTCCAATGAGTCAAATTAAAGAGTACATCACAAACTTGCTATTTAATCTTTATGTCTAATCAAGAAATCAGAATTTAAACAAACTTAATTATCTAAACACCTTGCAATGATTTCAAGGGTAGCCGAGGGTGGCGTGGGCTTTGGGAGCGACGTGCGGAGTTTGGCGCCGACGACCTTCGGGGACGACGACGACGGGCTCCGAGGGCGGCGTGGGCTCCGGGAGCGGTGGCAATGGGCAGAGTTCGGCGCACGGGAGTTAGTGAACACTCTTCAAATGAAGTAAACAAGCATATATATGTAATATTATTAAACCCCAAGTTTAAATATTTTAAAATTTTAAGACCCGTAAAGTAGAATTATTTTAATGAATAAAAAACCTATGATTGATAACCAATCATTGGAGTTACACTCAGAAACACTCACCAAAATTACATGATAACCAATCATGGTTTATCTACTTCGATGGTTACTCATCCAAATATATAGCGCGTGAGAAAATAAAACTTCTCATAGAGGGAACCACATCCAAGACAACAAAAAATAACATGAATTTCTCCTAATATTAACAACCACCAGTACAGAACCAAACAATCAATCGCACAAATTACGCACATGAGCACCACAAGAGATGAGATCATCTGTCTGCATGTATCCTCATCAAAACACTCAAACCACAACACTTCAATAGAATGATATACGTACACCATTCCACTTATCTATATTTTCTGTATGCATTAACAACATGGGATCTTGTGTCTACGGAAACTAGCTATTTGCTTGCATAATGCATATGCAACATTATTTGTTGTACAGACAGACAGCTCTGCATTAAAAATACATATAGATGCCTAATTTACTCATTCCAGCATGCATGCAGTTATATTTCGGCATAAATGTTGGATGTGGATATTTGGCATCCAAACGGTGAGATATCCATAAATAATTCTATTAGATATACATAGCTCTTGACTTTGAAACATGCAACCTGCCCATTACTGTAGCTGCTCTTATTATATACTCCACATGACTGTCCTCTATTTACTACATTTAAAAACAGTTAGCTATCTAGTAGCAATATATATTGGAGTACAACCTTGCATTGGAATTAATATACATTATTGCTGCAACTACTCAGTCTCAGAATTTACCAAAGATTTTTTCAGAGAAAAGGGTCTACATAGATGTCCGTGATTTCATATATCCACACACACATACCAAGCACACATGAATCACAAGTTAATATGCTTGAGGGATGAAAAAGAGGATGCCCGGAAAGTACTCACCGGGGACGGGGACGGCGGCGCGGGGTCTGGCGACAGCGACGTGGGCTCCGGCGAAGTTCGGGGCGACGACGGCAACGGGTTCCGAGGGTGGCGGCGCGGGCTCCGGGACGGGGATGGCGGCGTGCGTCGAGGACGGGGACGGCAGCGATGGCTCCGAGGTGGCGGTGAGGGGTCCGGGGACACCAACGGCTCCGAGATGGCGGCGACGGGCTTCGGGGACGACAACGACGGGCTCCAATGGTGGCGGCGCGGGCAATGGGAGCGGTAGTAACTGGCAGGAGAAGATTAGGGCTTAGGGTTTTAGACGCGGGAGCGAAACTTTTATATAGGTGGATTAGCAGTGGCGGGCACACGCTGATGTCATCTTGCCCGCCACTGATATTTATCGTAGTAGTGGCGGGCAAAGACATAGTAGTGGCGGGCCGCTGACGTCACCGACCGCCACTACTAGGGTTTAGTCTGGGCGGGTGGAAAAAAGTATAGTAGTGGCGGGCATATGCTGACGTCAGCATGCCCGCCACTACTAAAAGGATAGCGGTGGCGGGCTGGTGACGTTGCCACTCAAGTCGAGAAAGACTTAGTAGCGCAGTGGTGCGGGGGTTGCTTTGGTGCCATGCGGTTCGAGGTTCGAACCTTGCTGCCTGCAGGCGGTTTGAGGTTCGAACCTTGCTGCTAGCATCCAAACATTTTTTTTTACATTTCTATTCTAATTTTCATGACTTTTTTATTCATAATTAAATTCTAGTTTGAACTTGATTTTTTTAACAATAAAAATACATCATAACTTATCAAATTTAAAAAATTGATATTATTCTGCCTCACTTTACTTTTTCTCCCTTAGTTTACTGTTTTTATTTCATTAAGTGTGTTTTTATGATCAAAGTCAAAAAAAGTTCAATTTGAACTACAAGACATGAAATAATTCACAACACTCAATCCTCATTTGATCTTGAAAATGTTTTAATAATAAATGACATAATTGATTTTACAACTACACATAAATGATCTAGCCTTGAACTAATTTTCCATCGCCATTGGTGCGTAGATAAGGAATCACACTGCCAAATGACAGTTTTGCTTCAACCACATTGATCCTTGATATGTCAACGAAAAACGGCACCTCATCAAACTGATTGTATTCTTCTTCGTCTTCGACTCCATCAACTCCAACAATTCTTTGTTTTCCTGGAGCAACGATGTATTTTTTCTCATCTTTAGGATCAAGTATGTAAAATACTTGTGCCACGGATTGAGCGAGTATCCAAGGGTCATCTTTATAAGCCACCTTATTAAGGTCAACTATCGTAAACCCGTAATCATCCACCTCCACACCTTCTGGATGTCTCACTGTTGGCGTAAAAGATTACGCTAACAGGTTTCTGTAGAAAAGAAATTAACAAACGAAGTGTTTGCGAAGCAAACTGTTCTAAGCCTCCGAAAGGATAATAGCTTAGAATAGTTCGAAAGTGTGTATTGATTCACTTCTAATCGGTCCTCATTACAGGGTAAAATGGGGGGTATTTATAGGCCTAAACATTAAGGAAAAGACCTATTTACCCCTCTATTACAACCGACATTAAGGAAACTATGCGGTTTCCTTAATAGGGCTAAAATGGTAAAAGACTAATCTAATAGGATAGAAGATAAGTCTTCCATCTTAGCTGGCAGAAAAGATCCTGAAGGGCTTTGGTTCGAAGACATACTTCGAACCAGTGCCTGTCTTCGGGCTTCGAACCAGGTTCTAAGCATCTTCGAAGAAGGTCTTCGAACAATCTTCGAACTAGTTGGCTGTCTTCATGCTGCTTTGGCAATAACCCCGAAGATGAGATATTTTCCCCCAACAGTAGCCCCTCGAATACGCTTCTCCGTTCGACCTGTAACATTAGGAGAGCAGTATACGGAAAGAAAAGATAACCAATCATAGGGGTTATTGATTTTCGTTTTATCTCCGAAATGCATGAAGATATGAACTTCGAATCAGTCATAAGGTAATTACCTTTCGAACTACCTTAGAACCGATTCAGGAAGTTCGAAAGTCCTTTTAGACTTAGAAAATATAACCGTTAGTTTCTGTTTCTAACGGAGTTATATGAAGCGTTATTTTCGGAGGAAAATAACAGGCGGGAATGCGAAAGGGCAGAGCCCAAACGGTAACAAACGGAAAGTTTAGGCTATAAATAAATGACTCCAGAACTTACTCGATTACCTTTTCACCGCTTGTTCTCAGTCAAAAACCTTTTGAGCCCTTTGAATTCTTGAGCCCTAGCTTTCGAGTTCTTGAGTCCTAGTCCCCGCTTTCTCAAATCAATCCAGCAATTGCGATGGCGAAAACCAAAGGCTCTGCACCTCCTTCGACCTTGGCTCGTCAACAAGCGGCTGCGGCGGCGGCAGCGGCAACAATGGCGGCGACGTCTTC
Organism: Zizania palustris; assembly: GCA_019279435.1. Classification (NCBI taxonomy): domain Eukaryota; kingdom Viridiplantae; phylum Streptophyta; class Magnoliopsida; order Poales; family Poaceae; genus Zizania; species Zizania palustris. The sequence continues at coordinate 65,421,595 of JAAALK010000289.1, read as the reverse complement.
GATGCAGGCGACAACTTCCATGGCGGCAAAGGGAAAAAATCCTCAAATCCCCGATGTCCAAGGTCTGTGCCCACCCTCAACCAAGTACTTGGATCAATCTTTTGAATTGGGGCGGTCTACCTGCAAGAAAGAATCTTTGGCAATCACAGCGGGGGGAAATATTAGTAATGGAGTTATGATTCGGAAGCCAGGCAAAGAATCAATTCCATCACCGAGACCCGGAGAAGTTGTAGTGTTCGAAGCTTTTTTCGAAGCGGGCTTGGGCCTCCCGGCTGTGGATTTTTTAGCCGAAGTACTTGACTTGTTTCACGTAACCCTCCCCCAGCTGTCTCCGAATGCTGTAGCTAGACTAGCTATCTTCGAGTGGGCACTGAGGGCCGAAGGTTGTGAGGGGAGGGCTGAAATCTTCGCTGCGCTGCATAGAGCGACTTGTCAGCCAAAGACCTTCGTAGGCTCTGGAGGTGAGAAGGTGGTAGTTTCCTTCGGAAGCATCAATTTTAGGCTTCGTGATGAATATGCCCTGCAGGTAACTTCGAAACCAACATGCATAGTACATATTTACTTCGAAGAAAGATTAACTTGAATTATTTTTTAGCTTCTTCAGCCCCTATTACTTCAGAGCAAATTGTAAGGGCTTCGGAGAAGATTTTGGGTGCTCCAACTCCGTCAGAAAAAGAATGGCGAATCAAATTAGTCGGAAGTTGGGAGCGTTTTAACAGAGTATGGGGAATGCTGGAGTTGACTCCACCCCCTCTGATGGATTGGGTGCCTCAGGAGAAAGGCCCCAAGAAAAGAGTAGCTGAAGCCGGAGCTTCAGGTTCAGCAAAGACTCCGGTGAAGAAGGTGGCTCGAAAACCTAAGAATCTCGCACCTTTGGATCCTGCTCCTTCAGGCTCAAGAACCTCACTTTCTGGTTCTAAAGAGGACGAAGGTATTTTATTAGTAAAATTAATTGATGAAGATGCAACTCAACAAAGTATTCACATTGAAGATACTGCAGGTATTCCGGAGCCTCAAGCCAACATCGAAGAAATAAGAGCTCTGGATACCCAGGAAGAGCAAGTCGAAGCCCCTATGGGTGTAGATGAGGCCGAAGTGCCTGCGAACGTACCGGAGTCTGGAGATAATGCTGATCAACCAATGACTTCGGTAGTTCAAGAAGATACAATTCAGGCTGGAGTTTCTGTGGATGAAGGTGGAGTCGAAGTCACTATGGCTTCGATTCTCGAAGAAGTAACGAGGACTCTTCAGGACGATGCTCCTGCAGTCCAAGATTTAGCGGCTGATTCGGATGAGGACTACACTTTTGATCCTCCGATCAGTCCGGTGCTCGATATTCCAGAGAATGTCGAAGGTAAATTTTGCTTAATTCTTATCAATTTTTGCAAAATTATACAATGTGTAATATTTTTGTTTTTTCAGAGCCTCCTGTTGTCGAAGTATCCCACGAAGATACAATTCAAAGACCTTCGACAACTTCGGAGCCACAACCGGGGGTTACTCTACCGGGGCCTGGAAGAGGAAAAAGACACATAGAGCCTCTCCCAGCTCAAGGATCGACTTCATCTGAGTCAACAGATGAAAGCGAATCAACTGAGGGGGGGCCATCTTCAGACGTTCCAAGGGCCTCGGAAGAACCCTCCGGACCCTCGCTAAGCAGAGCTGATCAGAAGGCTTTAGCACTGCTTCCTCTCATAACTCCATTTTTGGAGGAGAAAACCGGACTTGGGACTTTGGTTAAACCTTTGGGTGAAGCCAGTCGCAAGGTCGGGGAAACAGAACTGGTAGCCCTTTTAAGCAGAGCGAAGGGTTCGGAGCTTAACCTTGCTGTGGAAAGAGCAGCTTATCAGGTATAAAGCATCTTCGAACCAAATAATGAATTATATATGAATAATTTCTTATTCGAGCTTTTCTCCTTTTTTTTTTAGCAAGCAGTCTTAGCCCGCGCTGCAGCTTTGTCGAATGAAAATGAAATTGCTCAACTTCGGGAAGAGAACGAAACTCTTCAAAGAAATTTTAACTTCTCCGAAGGTCGAGTAGCTCAAATGGACAACGTAATCTTAGCAGAGCGAAGGGCTAGGCAAAGCTTGGAGGCTGCAAGGAAAGAGCTCGAAGCAGAAAGAGTTGTGCTTCGAGCGGAGATTGAAAGACTGCGGACGGAGGATGCTGCGAAAGGCTCCGCACTTGTAAAGCTACAAGAAGAGGCTGGCCAACTCCGGACTCAAAAGAATGCTTTGACTACGGAGAATGCTAGAATCTCCGGAGTTTTAGCAGAAACGACTTCGGTCAAGGATGCACTTAATGCGGAAAAGCTCAAGTCTGAGAAGGTGGCTTCGGAGGTCATCGAGCAGATGCTAGGTGTCTTGGAGTACTTCGGTACTACTGGATCACTACCTTCGGATGACAATGTGACTCTGCTGCGCCGGCTAAAGAGGATCCAAGGAGCAGCGAAGCAAATGAAGACGGCAGGCATACGTTATGGAGAACTCTCCGGACAAGTGTCTGCCCTTGGAATACTTCGCTACTACGAGGATTTGGGTCGAACAATCACTCCGAGCGCAGAAGGCTCCATCATCTTTGACGACGCGAGACTTTTGACTCCTTCCGAAGGCGTAGCTACTGCTTGGCGAGCCTTCCAGACTTCGTGGAGAGCCGAAGGTCGATCTGCGATCAAGGCTTGGATTGATGAAGGCCAACGCCAAAAGCAAGTTCGGAGCCAAGCTTCGAGCAGTCAGCCTCCTCCGAACCCGCAGGTTTAGGATTATTTAGGATTTTTTGATTATGTAAAGCTGATGCTTGTAAATATTTATCAATGAAAGTCTTGTTTGTCATATTTTTAGGCTTTGCCTCTTATGGAAGATATCGAAGTGTTAGAGCTTAACAGCGAACTTCGCTCACTGTGGAACACCTTCGAACTTCTAAAGAGTTATAAACGTCCTCGATTCCTTATCCCTCGAGATGACTCCGGCGTTATTGCGCCCGAAGTAATCAAAGACGTATTGTCTTATATTAAAGAGGAAGACAAAGAGATTGACGCAAACACCTCGTCTTCTGAAGACACTAATTGGTCCGAAGACGAAGGTGAAGCCCAAAATAAAAGATCTGAAGATCTTAGAAGCTGGGAGAGAAGCCCCGAGCGGCTTCGAACTTGGGCCGAACTTCAACAAGAACAGAAGGATTTTAGAGCTTCGAAGGGGAGAAAGAGAGTTAAACGTAAAGTTCTTAGAACTTCCGATGTTGGAAATAGTCGTTCCACCCCTAGCTCTCGGGACCGAAGAGGTCTCCGATTCCTTCTTGGTATAGATACCAATTTTTCATAATGTAATCTGTAAATACATTTATTTTGATAATGAACGCCGATTTACAATTGTCTCCATATTACTAGCCCCTCTTTGGGTATAAGCATCTTCGAACTGTATTCAAAGATGGTTATGCGCAAAGAAAAACTTCGGAGTACAATTTTTCCTTGGGGGTTCGGAGCCCCTCTGTCATTTTTAAAGATCTTTTGAAACCTTATGAAATATCTTCGACTATTTGTAGTCAAAAGAATGGTAACTTGGTACCCTTGTTTGCTTTACGAAAGAAATCAATTAAGATAACTTCGAGGACACTTTAGTGTCTTAAGAAATTTGCCACTTTGGACGCATATGAACAGACATTCGAAGCTTATGGCTTAAATGCTGTTTTGCTTTAGCCACCTTCGGCTGTTATTTGCAGAAATCTACCAGCCGGAGCTTGGATTTCGCAGAAATTGTAGCCACCTTCGGCTATTTTTGCAGAAGTCTACCAGCCGGAGCTTGGACTTCGCAGAATTTGTAGCCACCTTCGGCTATTTTTGCAGAAGTCTACCAGCCGGAGCTTGGACTTCGCAGAATTTGGCCACTTGGGCTCTTTTTTGCAGAAGTCTACCAGCCGGAGCTTGGACTTCGCAGAATTTGGCCACTTGGGCTCTTTTTTGCAGAAGTCTACCAGCCGGAGCTTGGACTTCGCAGAATTTGGCCACCTTCGGCTCTTTTTACGGAAGTCTGACAAGCTGCAGCTTGGACTCCGCAGATTTTGGCCACCTTCGGCTCTTTTTACGGAAGTCTACCAGCCGAAGCTTGGACTCCGTAGAATGTGGTATTGGCTCTTTTACGGATGCCTACAAGGTATCAGCTTGGGCTCCGGATGGATTTCAGCCACCACACCGGAGGCTTCGACTTTAAGGGTTCGAAGTCCGGAAATACAGCCCTGCTTAATACACTTCCCTCTCGAACGACTTCCGTCCCAGCGCGTCCGCTCGGGAGACTAGGAGCGTCAAGGGGAAGGCAAGCTACAGGGTGTACGCTTTATTAATTTAGAGGTGATTACAAGCGAATTACAAGGAGCCCTTATGCGAAGTATCGCTTTAGGTGCTCCGCATGCCAAGTGTGTGCTAACTCTTCACCTTCTAAATTAGCTAATTTAAATGAACCAGGGCGCCCCGAGCGGACGATTAGATATGGACCTTCCCATTTATTGCCTAACTTCCCTGGTGCTATAATGCTTCGTAGAACAAGATGACCCGGTCTTAACTCGCTGAGCTTAACCTTCGGGTCATACCAAGTCTTCGTCTGCTGATGATACTTTGATAAATTGGCTACAGCTCGAAGCCTTGTTTCTTCTGACAAATCTAACGAAGCTTGTCTTTCTTCTTCGATGTCTGGTTCGGTGCTGCGAAGTGATCCTCCTTTGAGCTCCGTTGGAGTCATAGCTTCATCTCCGAATAGTAATCTGAACGGAGTAAAACCTGTGGACCTTGTTTGCGTAGTCCGAATGGACCATAGAATCTTCGGAAGTTCTTCGGTCCACAGTCCCTTTGATAATCCTACTATTCTTCGATTTAGCCCTGATAAGATATTTCCATTGGCTCGCTCAACTGCTCCATTCGACTGAGGATGTCTCACTGCAGCAAAACATAGTTGAATGCCTAGGTCTTCGCAAAACTTCCTGAAGGGTTCTGCGTCGAACTGTGTTCCATTATCAACTGTGAGATATCTAGGCACTCCGAACCGGCAAATAATGTTTTTCCAGAAGAATTTCTGTACATTATTCGAAGTGATAGCTGTTAAGGGCTCTGCTTCCACCCATTTAGAGAAATATTCAATAGCTACCACTGCGAACTTCAGATTTCCCTTTGCTAACGGAAAGGGACCAATTAGATCCATACCCCATCTGGCCATAGGCCATACCGGAGCAATGACTTGAAGAGCTGTTGGTGGGCGATGACTCCGTCGACCCATCCATTGGCATCCTTGACAAGTGCGGACCAAGCTCTCCGCATCAGCTGTTATTGTGGGCCAATAAAGCCCCTGGCGAAGTGTTTTTCCTGCCAGAGCTCTAGGGGCTAAATGACTTCCACAAAGGCCTTCGTGAATTTCTCGAAGAATTTCTTGGCCTTCGGCTTGAGATATACATCGGAGTAGAGGGGAACATACTCCGGCCTTGTATAATATACCGTTGATTAACTGATAGTTTCTTGCTCTGAGCTTTAATCTTGACAATTGGGGCTCTTCGGGCAAATTTGTTCCTCCTTGCAAGAGTTCTATGATTGAATCTTTCCAATCTGCACTAGGAATGCAGAGAATCTCTGCAGAAGCAACTTGTGGCACCGAAGGTATATTGAGTTCCTCATAGAAAGCTTCGTCAGGCACATCCACAGCTCCGGCAGCAGCCTTCGCTAAAATGTCCGCTTGCACGTTTTCAGCTCTTGGTATACTCCGAATGGAAATACCCTTGAAATGTGCTTCGATTTTGCGAATTTCTTCCAAGTACTTTGCAAGCTGTGGATGTCGGACTTGAAAACTTTTGTCTACGTGCCCTGCTACTATCTGAGAATCTGTTTTTATAATTATTCTTGTAGCCCCTAGAGCACGTGCTTTCCGAAGTCCCAATAATATTCCTTCGTACTCCGCTATATTATTGGTAGACTTAAAGTTGAGTCTTGCGGAGTACATTGCTCTTTGTCCTGACGGTGAAATTAATACTGCCCCAATGCCTGCTCCGGATGCTTGAAAAGCCCCATCGGAGTAAATAGTCCAAACTCCGTCATCTGATTTCTCCGGAGTCAACTTCGTAGGTGGAGTCCACTCTGCTACGAAGTCTGCTAGGACTTGAGATTTGATAGCTGTCCTTGCCAGGAAAGATATGCCGAAGGGTGCTAGCTCTACTGCCCACTTTCCAATCCTTCCCGTGGAATCTTTGCTTCGGAGCATATCTCCTAAAGGATACGAAGTTGGCACAATTACATTGTGAGCCAAAAAATAATGTCTTAGCTTCCTCGAAGCCATTATCAGAGCATAAACGAACTTCTCAAGTTCGGAGTATCTTGTCTTCGCTCCTGACAATGCTTCGGATACAAAATAGACAGGATTTTGGACCAACTTCCCATTGATATCAGCTTCTCTGACAAGGACTGCGCTGACAGCTGAGCCTGTGGCTGCAAGATACAGAAGTAGGGTTTCGTCCGCAACAGGCACCGTAAGTGTAGCAAGATTGCTGAGATAATCTTTAATATCTTCGAAGCTTTTCTGACACTCCGGTGTCCATGCAAAATCTTCGGACCCTTTCAAAGCTTTAAAAATTGGCAAACTCCTCTCTGCAGACCTTGATAAAAACCTGCTAAGTGCGGCCAGACGTCCAGTCAGCTTTTGCACTTGCTTTAAATTCTCGGGAGGAGCCATCTTCTGCAGCGCAGTTATTTGAGTAGGGCTAGCTTCAATTCCCCTGCTTGAAACTAAGTACCCTAACAACTTTCCAGCCTTAGCTCCGAATATACATTTTTCGGGGTTAAGGCGGATCCCACATGCCCGAAGGCTATCGAATGTTTCTGCTAAGTCTAGGCTATGTTGGTGCTTTAAAGCACTCTTTATTACAATATCATCCATATAGGCCTCCACATTGCGACCTAATTGATGACCTAGAGCCTTAGCAACTAATCTTGAAAAAGTAGCCCCGGCATTTCTTAGGCCGAAGGGCATTCTTACATAGCAGAAGACTCCCGAAGGAGTTACAAAGCTCGTCTTGATTTCATCTTCGCGCTTCAACCATATTTGATGATATCCGGAATACGCGTCGAGGAAGCTTAGTAACTCCGAACCTGCAGTGGAGTCAACTAGTTGATCAATTCGGGGCATGGGGTAGGGGTCACGTGGGCACGCTTTATTCAAAGATGTGAAATCAATGCACATGCGCCACTTTCCGGAAGACTTCTTCCTGACGAAGACTGGGTTGGCTAGCCATTCTGTATGGGCCACTTCTCTGATAATCCCAGCCTTCAACAGTTTTTCAACTTCGTCTTTAGCTAGAGCAGCTCTCTCTGCGGACATCTTCCGGAGCCCTTGTCGAACAGGCCGGGCCTTCGGGTTTACAAGCAAGCTGTGCTCAATAATATCCCGATCGACTCCGGTGATATCTTCGTCAAACCAGGCGAAGACATCCAAATTTTCTTCTACAACCTTTTCCAAGGAAGTTGCAACTTCGGGAGGTAAATCTTTACCAAACTGAAAAATGTATTCTTTACCATCTTTGACAATGATCTTCGTTGCAATCTCTCCTTCGGGACTTGGTCTTGGAAACGACTTCTTCGAAGCTTCGGAGGAGGCTGAAAAAATTCCTCCATTATCTTGGACACTGTTTACTTGCCTTGGATCAAGAGGAGGACCATGACCATATTCTGCTCTTCGAGCTATGGCTTGATCTCCGAAGACTGTCAAAACTCCTGATTGTGTGGGCATCTTCATGCACAAGTAATTGTGATGCGCCACAGCTCCGAACTGATTCAACATGCCTCGGCCAAAGATAACATTATAAGCATACGGGGCATCCACCACATCAAAGATAACTTCTTCAGTTCGGGCTAGTAAACCTTCTCCGAAGGTTACTTCCAGGCCTATCTGGCCAAGTGCATCTAGCGGGGGTCCTGCGAAGCCTTGCAGAGGACGAGCCGCTGGAAGGAGATGCTTCCGGGAAATGCATAACTGATCGAAGGCTTGTACAAATATGATATCTGCCGAGCTACCTCCGTCAATTAGCACCCTTCGAACTTCTGTCCCCGCAATATCAGCAGTAATAACCAATGGATCTGCATGCGGGAACTTGATACCAGCTGCATCCTCCGCAGAGAAAGATATTGGAACATGAGACCACTCCGGCATTGCAGCTGCAGATGACGAAGTTCCAATGTGGCCTACTTCTCGAACGTACTCTCTTCGCTGTCTCTTGGACATGCTTCCGAGGGTACCTCCTCCGGAGATAGGGAGAACTACTCTCTTCCCTCTATCTTGCCCTTCTTCTTGCTTCGGAGGTGGCATAACATTGGCCACCGGAGGATGCCTTGCAGCATCAAGATTTTCTATCCGCGCCACAGCCTGGACCGGCTCCGAGCGCACTGCTGCTGCTGGACTTCGGTCGGTACTACCTCGACCCGAAGTTCTCTCCAAGTATTCTCCCCGAAGGGTAAGAATAGCCTTGCAGGTGTCAGTTGCATGGCTTCGATTCTCTCCATGAATACAGCAAAAAAGGGTCTGGCCCTTGCCAGCCGTTTTCCCTGGCGGCTTCCAGCCGCCGGACTTGTTCCCTGCAGGCTGTGAAGCTCTTGGTGCAAACTTCTGCGGGGGTGCAATGTTTAAGACCTCAGAACGAGGGTGCTTTTGCCCTCTTCTTCTATCATGTTGCACTTCGAAGACTGGTTCTTGCGGCTGAGCCGAAGTCTTCACCTCTGCTTTAACTTCTGTCAACACTGTCGAAGTAGCAGTAGTCCTCCGAAGCCAACCTTCTTCCGACTTCGAGTACTCCTCGAAGTACGACATCAACTGTGATACTGTGGTGATGCTCTTCCGATGCAATTTATCTAGAAGGCCTTTATGACTGACGCCTTCCCGAGCTGCATCAACCACCGAAGATATGGACAGCCCCCGAATTTGCGACTTCGTGTGAGCGAAGCGCTTGAAGTACTGCCTCAATGTTTCTCCGGGGAGCTGTTTCACTTGGAAAAGGCTTCCTGTCGACATGGGGGGCACGAAAGTGCCCTGAAAGTTACTTATGAACTTCTTCTTCAACTGTGACCATGAAGTGATTGATCCTGGTTTTAAAGACCAGAACCATCTCAACGCCACTCCTTGAAGGGCTAACGGGAAGCACTTCGCCATAGTTTCTCTGTCTCCGCCACTAGCTTCAATTGCTAGGGCATAAGAACGCGCAAACTCACTGGGATCTTCGTCTCCGGCATACTTGCTAAGCTTCGAAGCTTTGAACCTCGGATCGAAGCGAACCTTCTGAAGCTCGGGATGCAACGGAGATTCATTGTCGTAAGAGGCGTTCTCCGGGGCTTCGGGATAGTCAAGATCGTCGTCTTCGTGCACTTCGGGGATAGCTGGGGTGGCTTGAGGGCGAAGCCTGTTCGCAGCCTCCTGTCGCCACCTCGCTACCTCGGCTTGAAGATTGGCCATTTGAGTGGCCATATCTCGAAGGATATCTTCATCTCCTCCGGAAGGACCTTCCGGGTCTTGAGAACTGGTATGATCAGTTCCAATCGGAATGGAGGGTGGCAGAGTGGCTCCGGGCGGTCGGAGTGTAGAAGGGGTTGGTGGAGAGGTTTCGTATCCTCGAGGGATAGAAGCCCCTTGCGGAGTTAGAGGTGGAGGGATAGTCGAAGACCCTCCGACTTCGACTGTGTCGAAGGGTATCTCTCCGGAGATCCGAGAGGACCTCCGAGTGGGATTGCGAGGTGCGCTCCGCTTAGGAGGCATGATGCAAAAGGTTGGTAGAGAACGAAGTTTTTTGGACTAAGCTCCCCACGGACGGCGCCAACTGTTGGCGTAAAAGATTACGCTAACAGGTTTCTGTAGAAAAGAAATTAACAAACGAAGTGTTTGCGAAGCAAACTGTTCTAAGCCTCCGAAAGGATAATAGCTTAGAATAGTTCGAAAGTGTGTATTGATTCACTTCTAATCGGTCCTCATTACAGGGTAAAATGGGGGGTATTTATAGGCCTAAACATTAAGGAAAAGACCTATTTACCCCTCTATTACAACCGACATTAAGGAAACTATGCGGTTTCCTTAATAGGGCTAAAATGGTAAAAGACTAATCTAATAGGATAGAAGATAAGTCTTCCATCTTAGCTGGCAGAAAAGATCCTGAAGGGCTTTGGTTCGAAGACATACTTCGAACCAGTGCCTGTCTTCGGGCTTCGAACCAGGTTCTAAGCATCTTCGAAGAAGGTCTTCGAACAATCTTCGAACTAGTTGGCTGTCTTCATGCTGCTTTGGCAATAACCCCGAAGATGAGATATTTTCCCCCAACACTCACCCACTGACACTTAAATACAGGGATTTCTATAGAGTTCCCGTAGTTAAGTTCCCATATTTCTTCGATGTATCCATAGTAAGCATTCTTTTGTCCAGTGCTATCTTCTGCTTCTCCTCTGACACCACTATTTTGGCGCTGACTCCTTTGATCCTTTGCTTTGGTATAGAATGTGAAACCATTGATGTCATACGCTTGCCATGTTTTAACCATGCTCAATGGACCGTAAGACAATTTATTTATCATCATCTCTTCGTCGGTTTCTCCGATCGAAAGGTTTAGATCCCTCAGCCATGATGTGAAATAGATTTTGTGTTCTTTCATAATCCATTGTTCATCGTGATCTTCATTCTTTTCACGAAGCTCTTGTAGGTGTTGTTCAACATATGGTCTCATAATCGCCAACTGATGCATTACACTGTAATGTGATTCTCTTATTCTTTGATAACTATTGTCTCGTATGATTTTCCTGCCTTTAGTTCCTTTACCGGTGAGTCTTCCATGGTGCCGCGACACGGGAACTCCTATTGGTCTTCCATCTCTTATGTAATCTGCATAGCACTCAATGACTTCCTCAGTCGTGTAGCCCTCTATCATGGAACCCTCTGGATAAGCACGATTTCGTACGTAACCCTTGAAGATACCCATTAGACGCTCGTACGCATACATATTGTGCAGGTACGTTGGACCGAGAACAAAGATTTGGTCTGCTATATGTATCATATAGTACTCCATAATATCAAAATATGAAGGAGGAAAGCACATCTCAAGCTGACACATAGTCTCCCTCATTTGTTTACGTAATTCATTTAACTCTTCAGTGTCGATCACCTTCTTTGATATGACATTGAAGAAGTGACACATGCGTGTTATCACCATCTTCAGAAATGAATGTTTGACTCCTCTTACTGCGATGGCGAGGAATAGCCCAAGCATAACATGACAATCATGAGTGTTGTAGCCGCTCATCCTCAAATCTGCTACGGAGACAATATTCTTTATATTCGTTGAGAATCCTGTTGGAACTCTAATTCCATGTAGACACCTGCAGATTGATCTTTTCTCGTCCATTGTGAGGTTATAGCTAGCAGCCGGAAGGAAAAATTTTCCATTGGCCCTTTCCTGTGGGTGAAGCTCGGGTCTAATTCCGAGAGTTTGAAGGTCCCTTCGTACTTTGAGTCCATCTTTTGATTTGCTCGGTATGTCTAACAAAATACCGATAGTGCTTTCGAAGACATTCTTCTCAACGTGCATTGTATCGATAGCATGACCAATCTCCAACTCCTTCCAATAGGGCAAATATCTAAAGAAGATCGACTGCTTTTTAAATGGAGCGTCCTTTGAAATTTTTTCAGATTTCTTCCTCTTCTTTCCGAAAACAACTTTGATATTCTTTACCATTTCGAATAGAAATTTGCCATCTCGATTTCGTGGAGGCTGTCCAAGCTCGATTGTACCGTCGAAATGGTTCCTATTTCTTCGATATTTGTGGTTTTTTGGTAAAAATCTGCGGTGTCGCATATATATCGTCTTAACGAATGATGGAAGATGCATAGATTCTGTCTGGTCCACACACACTACACATGCTGTCTTTCCTTTAACCTGTCCTGTTAGGGACATGCGTCCTGGGTTGTCAGCTATGGTGCAAAAGATTATGGCTCTTAGATTGAAGTGCTCTTTCTTGTGCTCATCCCACACACAGACACCATGTTCCCATAGACGTTTCATATCCTCCATCAAAGGTTCTAGAAAGATATCAATGTCATTGCCAGGTTGTTTTGGACCAGAAATTAGAGTAGTGAGCATAAGGTATTTTCTTTTATGGCACAACCATGATGGAATGTTGAACAAGCATAGAAAGACTGGCCACGTACTATGTGGGTTCCTCATCTCACCGAAGGGATTCATTCCATCCGTGCTAAGTCCCATCCTGATATTTCTAGGATCGTCCGAGAAATCTGGATGGGCCAAGTCAAATGATTTCCACTGCCTAGCATCCGCAGGGTGCCGAAGTTTTCCGTCCTTCTTTCGCCTAGCGAAATGCCAGATTAATAGTTCAGCATCTCTAGGATTAGAGAACATACGTTTCAAGCGATCAATCACCGGTAGGTACCACATTACTAAGGCCAGAACTTTCCTCTCCATCTTTTTTCCAGGATGGTCTTCAATAACATTTTTATTCCTCTTCTGCAACCTCTTATTATTCTTCTTCTGGTGGTCATTGTAGTCCTCCACACGGTCATTTGGACGTTTGTATCGACTCGCGTTGCACTGCGGACATCTCTCTAACAATCCATACTCTTTTCGATATAGGATACAGTGGTTCGGGCATGCATGAATCTTCTGAACGCCCAAAGTCAACGGACAAATCATCTTCTTTGCTTGGTACGTATCAGATGGTAAACCATTGGGTTTTGGCAAAACCTTTTTTAGGAGTTGTAAAAGATCTGAAAAACTGGTGTCAGACCATCCATTGCTGGCCTTCAGTTTCATAAGCTCAAGAATTGTGTACAACACAGTATACTGCTTATCGCATCCGTGGCGTTCCTCGTAATGAATGTTTTTTGATGCTTTGTCAAGTGCTTCAAAGTTATCGTATCCTTTGGTTGTAGTTCTCTGCAACAACACCTCAGGCACAACATTTCGCATCAGTTCCTCCACATCAAAGGCGTCATCATCATCATGTTGATCAACATCATCATGTGTTATGTCGGATGTATGATCACAACCTCTTCTATGTTGATGAGCATCTTGCGGCACATCAAAATCTTCAGGAGGATTTTGGCCCATCTCACCGTGTTTCGTCCATATATAATAGTTCTTCACGAAACCATTTTTCAACAAGTGAAATTGTATGGTTTCACGATCAGAACACGGATACATCGCTTCGTTTTTACAAACTTTACAAGGACAATATATTGCCTCTTCACTCTGACGGGAAGCATATTGTGCGGCAGCTTCAGTAAATTCAGTTACTCTGTTAAAATATGCCACCACATCTCCGTCGTTGGACGAGTACATCCAGGACCTGTGCTCCATCTAAAACATATATTATTTGAAAAAATATTAATAAAATCATTATTGTTAATTTTAGTAATTTACAAATTGAAAATATATTGATTTATTATCGCTCATAACAACATTAATTAAAAATCCTCAATGCTTTAATTAAAACTACTTATTAAGCAGAAAAAATTATTAAATAAATTAACTATATTGGTTTCTCTCTCTCTCCAAACAACATAACTCTAGATCTATAATCATAAATCAAATTAAAAAAGAGATTAAAATGACGTAAATCAATATACAAGTGATGAATAATTGTGAGGAGGGTCATATTTGTTCATTTGGGAGAAGGTAACACCGTAAATGGAAGATTATTTGAAAATTTCTATTCACAAACCCTAAATTAGAAAAACGCTAATAACTCATTGTATACATGATTAAATACAAAATAAATGTGAGATTCGGCATGGATTTACCTCCTAGAATGAAATCCTTCAAAAGAAACGAAAACAAAGCCTCGCCCCTCTTTATCTAGATTTTTGTCGCCATTGTACGGACAAAATTGAATGCGAACTCCAGTAGAGCTCGGGGAGGAAGACGCTGCGCATTTATAGCTAGAATAGTAGTGGCGGTCGCAAGTGATGTCATCATTACTTTAGTGGCGGCCATCTTAGCAGCGGCGGGCAGCACCAGCGCCCGCCACTGCTATTGGTACATTAGTGGCGGTCCGGGCTGACGTCATCACCGACCGCCACTACTTTACCAGCAATAGTGGCGGGCGCTGGTGCTGCCGTCAGCACCAGCAACTCTAGTGGCGGGCATCTAATGGCCCGCCACTACAGTGGTTTTGCCCAATGCCACTACAGTGATAGTTTGTAGTAGTGTTAGGAACGCGAGTGTGTGGTGAAAATGGTGTGGACGGGTTGCGGTGAGCGTCAAGGGTTCTTATAGGGTTGTCGGCGGCGTGTATGGAAGGAGGAAATAGGGAAACCCGGGGGGAAGGTTTCCATTTTTGCCGGTGAGCTTTCCATTCAAGCGCTACTGGTCGATTTGGGGAGTGATTTCACTGGGAAAAGGAGGGAAAGTGATCACGGGTACAAGCCAAACTGAGATCGTGCGTCAATTTTGGCTAGAGGGGTGGCCGGTGGTGAATTGGTCAGGGGATCTCGCCGGTATAGAAAAGGGGGGATTCCATCGAAGGAGACGAATCTGACAGGTGGCCCCCACCTATCGGCGGGCGAGCGCAGAGGGGATAGGCGCCGACTAGCGGGACCGGGACGTCTGTGACAGAGGCGCGCGGAGTGGAGGCTGACGGGTGGTGTCGGCGGACGCGCGCGCGTGGAGGAGAGAGGGCGGGACGCACCGACAGGGTGGCCCCACCTGTCAGTGGCTGAGGGGCTAGATTGGGCCGGGCTGAGGTGATTTGGAGGTTGTGGCCCTCAGATTTTAAATGACTTTTTCATTTAAAATAATTCGAGTAAATACATTATTTATTTAAGGCTTGAAGCACTATTGCGAAAATTTTGCAAAAATTCCTAAAAATTTGTCTTGGCTCATAGATTCCATCATAAATTTTTTTGGTTCAAATTTGAAATATTTCTCCCTATTTTTCTTTAATTGGGTTCTTTTAACCTTTACTCTAAATAAATAATTCATTTTCAATTCAGAAAATTTATTTCCCTCATTTTTATTTTATTTTTAAATTTGGGCTGTTACAGATGTCCATCCACTGGTCATCATAGTTGAAGGTGATCAGGATCTCTGACCACCTCAGGCACTCGGTTGCCATGGTGCTGATGGCATTGATGCAGCGGCGATCGACCCACCGAATATCATGGAGACCGTCCAAGCGGGCTCCTAGAAGTCATTTTCCATTGAAGATGTGTTGGACCGGAAACGGCGACCAGAGGGGGGGTGAATGGGAGCTTTTAAAATTTCGGGCTAAAAAAAAACTAGCCTTCGGTTTCAGTTCTGTCTTCTGCGGAACAGGCTTCCAACACTACCTTCGAAGGTCTGGTTCGGAGGTACTTCGACACCTTCGAACACAGGCTTCGGAGGAGCAAAAGTTCGAAGCCAAGAAGACTTCGCTCCACTCACTACCCTCGAAAATCTACTCTGCTAAGTCAGTGCAGGCTCCACACACAGGGTGCTTCGAGCAGGCTTCGCACTTCACCCTTCGCAAGAGTGGACAGCCCTCTGAGGACTTCGACCAAGTACTTGGCGGCAGCAACTGGTGCTGGGCTTCGTACACGAAAGTCTACACGCACACAAACGGACTACGCTAAGGGCTTCGAAACAAGAAGAAAAACGGGCCTCGGTCAGGGTTACGCTAGTAAGCAGCGAGGTGACGCCTCCTGTTACACAGAGCGAACGCACACTGACAAAACACACTTCGCTAGAAAAACAACCTTCGCCTCAACTGGCTTCGGTGCACTACTACAGGCGAGGTATGCAAAGCGAGCTCAAGCAAAAGCACAGGAAACAGGGCTTCGCCGCTTGAACAAGGAACACAGAAAAATGAACTCTTTGGATGTATTACAATCAAAGTGTGGCTACAGGAGCTCAACAGTAAATGCTCAAAGTGTTAAATGTTACCTACCGAGCCCCCATATTTATAGCCCATAGTTCACCCAAAGGAAGTGACTACTTTACCCCTAGTGTTTACAAAAGATTTGACTCTACAGAACTAAGGGGTACAAAAGGTAGTCCACCTTTATTCTGGAGGCTTCTCTGTCAGCTTTGCAGAGGGGACAGTGTCAGCCTTTTACAGAACAGACAGTGTCAGCCTTTGCAGTCTTTGACTTTCTGCAGCCTCCCATCGCACGCGAGGGTGCGGTAGCTTCAGTGAGAAGCCTGAAGCCAGATGGCCTTCGCTTCACCGAGGTTAGACTCCGATACACTGACGGTTTTGAGCCGAAGCCGTCAAAGCTCCTGAGCCTTCGCACCAACACCTCCGGAGTGGACCACCACGGCTTCGCAGCTACACCCAGCTCGAACTCCGTCAGTCCGTGTACCGAAGCCATGCAGGCCGAAGCACCTCAAGTCATCCTCACTCCGAAGCCCCACCTTCGGAGTACCACCCTTCGAAGTCCCTCCTTCGTCCAAGGCCTCCGCACGAAGCATTCCATGAGCCCTTCGTCGCAGTGTCTCTCCCCGAGCACACTCCTCGACGAGCCTCACCCGGACCATGCCTTCGATGCGCCTCGACTTCTGAGATCTTCGTCGGGTACATTCGAGTGTCTCCCTCCGGAGCACACTTCGAACACCTTGCCTCCGCAGAGGAATTCTTCCAACCAACTCCGAAGTCACTCCATTCGGAGTACCTTCGAAGTGGCTCACCTCCGAGGACTTTGTCTCGGAGTACCATTAGTCGGAGCCACGCTCCGCACTCTCTGCCTTCACCTGGCATGCCTCGACCCGAGGACCGACCCGGACCACCTTCGTAGCCACCGTGACGGAGCTCCCCGCTCCCCTGGCATCAAGCCTCCCGCTTGACCCAGGTTCACCTGCTGCGAACCTTGTCCGTCGCCTCCGATGTCCCTGCGCACCACAGACAAACAGACAAGTGTTTCCAGTACTCCGGAGACCTCTCCGGGTTAGCAACCTCCGGCACACACTCCGGTGTACCGCCCAAAGTACTGAACCCTTCGGTACGAATCCAGTCATCGTGTACTGTCGGACGCCTCCGACATGCACACTCCGCTGCACAGCTGCAGCAAGCAAACACCGAACACACTTCGGTGACACCACCTCCGAACACACTTCAGAGGTCCAACCTCCGAACAGCCTTCGGAGGTACCCTTCGAACAGAGGGTAAAATCCTGTCAACCACTCATCACAAAACACCGAAACCAACCCTTGGTTTCTCAATCTCCCCCTTGATGAGTGCATTGACAACCAAATCGAAGTCCAAGAAAAATTAAAAATTTTCAGCACACTAGTGACCATAAAAACTCAGAAAAGAGCCAAATCATGTCACTAGATAAAAGAATTCCCCCCCCCCTTTCTCACAAGAGTGAAAAGCCCCTTCGGCAATAAAAACTCCCCCTGAGTTAAATTTTCCCTTTGGCAATAAATAACCTTTCTTCCCCTTTATGTCAAATGTTCTCCCCCTTTGAAAATTGTACTCCTTGCGACGGAGAACAAAGCAAGTAAATTTCTCCCCCTTTGGCAATGCAAGCATCAAGGAGCATGTAAAAGATGCAAAGCTTCGAAATGAGCAGAAATGCAAAGACATATGGAGCAAAAATATGCCAATATTAATACCAATGACCATGTGGTCAGCTCAAATTAATATTCTCTAAAAACATGATGAAGCATGTGAATTTATCATTTTTGGAATAAAAGCATCACCACTTAGTCAAGGAAACTAGACAAGTAAGAGCAAGGACTGCGCAAAGCTAGTCAATCTCTACTCTAGACAGACAAATCCAGTTCAAAAGGAGCTTGAAAAGCAAACTTGATAGACAATGAATTTTGTTGTTCTTTTCTTAGTGCCAGGGGTTATTTGTTTGTCCACCTTATTCTTTCCAATCCGGCCAAGCCTAGGCATGAAAGCCATAAGAAGCTTAAGGCAAAGATTTTGGTATACACTACACTATTCCAGTTCAGACCGATGTGCAATGGTAAGCAGTCTAGAATAGAGTAGTGCGACAAACAAACCCACCTGGATCTTTTCTCTTAAAAGCATGCAAATCATGGAATTGTTGATTTTAACTAAGTGAACCAATGTTTGGCACTTTATGAATATCCATGAAAATGTAGAACAGTTTTCATGTTGCAATTTTTAGCATCCAATGAACAGTGTCTCGCTGTCAAGCAGATGAAAGATAGCTAAAGCAGTCCTGCCGAAACATGCTAGATTCAAGACTAAGCAGTGAGCATGATTTGACTTTGAAAATAAAACATCATGCTCATGAATGTTCTAGATGAATTAAAGAGAGCTGAGCTGACACGATTTCATGAATTAAAAGCAGGCATATAAGTGCAAAATATATAAATGCAATTTCAGCACAATTAGACAAATGCACATCCATCTAAAACAGCTCCCCCTCACAAAATGCCGTAAGGGTGACAAATGCCAAGTTCCCCACGCAAGTAAGCAAATCGAGAAGCATCGAGGGGTTTTGTAAAAATGTCGGCAAGCTGGTGTTGGGTATCAACATATTGAAGTTCAATATCACCCTTCTCATTGTGATCTCTGAGAAAGTGATACCGTACATCAATGTGTTTGGTTCTGGAGTGCTGAACCGGGTTGTTTGCAATACAAATAGCACTAGTGTTATCACAGAAAAGTGGAACACTCTTATAATCTAACCCGAAATCCCGCAAAGTGGAAACCATCCACAAAATCTGTGAGCAACAGCTAGCTGCAACAACATATTCGGCCTCAGCCGTTGATTGTGCAACACTAGACTGTTTGCGGGAAGACCAGCAAACCAGAGAGGTACCCAGAAAATGACAAGTACCAGAGGTACTCTTCCTATCAATTCTACACCCAGCAAAGTACGCATCAGAATAACCTCGAAGACATAAAGATGAAGATGTTGAATACCATATGCCAAATTCAAGGGTGTGTTTGAGATACCTTAGAATGCGCTTAACCGCTTGGCGGTGCGAAGCTCGTGGTGATGCCTGAAAACGAGCGCACAAACACACAGCGAAGTGTATGTCCGGCCTCGTGGCAGTCAAGTAGAGGAGGGAGCCGATCATGCTCCGGAACTCCTTCTGATCTACGGCTTCTCCATCTTCGTCAGGGTCCAATGCTACAGATGTAGCCATTGGAGTGGCGAGGGAATTCGCATCGGACATGTCGAACTTCTTGAGCAGGTCCTTGGTGTACTTTGTCTGGTGGACAAAAGTACCTTGTTTGCTTTGCTTGATTTGCAAACCAAGGAAGAAGGTGAGTTCACCCATCATCGACATTTCAAATTCCCTGCTCATGGTATCTGCAAACTCGGCAACCAAAGCATGAGAAGAGCCACCAAAGATGATATCATCCACATAAATCTGAACTAGGAGGAAATCTTTGCCATGCTTGAGAGTAAACAAAGTTTTATCAACAGAGCCCATCAAATACCCTCGCTCAAGCAGAAAAGACTTAAGTCTATCATACCACGCCCGAGGGGCCTGCTTGAGTCCATAAAGAGCCTTATGAAGTTTAAGGACTTTATGTGGGTACTTGGGGTTTTCAAAACCAGGGGGTTGTTTTACATAAACATCTTCACCTATGAAACCATTAAGAAAAGCACTTTTGACATCCATTTGATATAGTTTGAATCCCCGGGATGTCGCAAAGGCAAGCAAAATCCTAATGGCCTCAAGGCGAGCAACAGGTGCAAAAGTTTCAGTAAAATCAATCCCTTCTAGTCGAGAAAAGCCCTGAGCTACAAGTCTAGCCTTGTTTCTAACTATAGTCCCATCCTCTCCTTGTTTATTTTTGAAAATCCATTTTGTTCCAATGAAATGAACATTTGGTGGAGGATCAACTAAAGTCCAGACTTGGTTTCTCTCAAAATTTTCAAGTTCCTCATGCATGGCATTGATCCAACTAGAATCAGAAAGTGCATGGCTAACATCTAAGGGCTCGAAAGAAGCAACAAAAGCAGAATTAGTGAAATGAGCGTGAGAACGTGTTACCCTTTGATCAAGCTCACCAATGATCTGCTCGGGAGGGTGCATCCTTTGAACATGGTGTGGAGCCTCGCGGCGGGATGCAGTCTCCCCCTCAACTTGTGCGTTGGAGTGGTCCAAGATGACCGATGTTGAGGTAGTCGCTTCGGGACCTTGTGCCGAAGTGGTTGAAGCGGGGTCAGCTTCGGGGGTTGACGTCGAGGGTAGTAGGGGTTCATCCTCGAATTCTCCGGGATCTTCGTCTTCGAATAAGGTCTGTTCCATGTCGTGATCATTTGCCTGTTCAAAAGCAGAACTAACAGAGGGGGTTGATTCATCAAAAGTCACATCACATGACTCGATGACAGTGTTAGTTTCCAATTATAAACACGATAAGAATGACCATGAGTAGTATAACCCAAAAAGATCCCGTCAGAAGACCGCGACTCAAATTTATCTAAGTTACCACATTTTAGGATAAAGCAGCGACAGCCAAACACTCGAAGATGAGTAACCTTGGGCTGTCTCCCAAAACGCAGCTCATAAGATGTCAAATTTAAAATTGAGCGCAAGAAGATTCGGTTTGAGATGTAACAAGCAGTGTTCATGGCCTCAGGCCAGAATTTTCTAGGAGTCCTATGCTCATCAAGCATCGTCCTAGCCATCTCAACCAAAGTGCGGTTCTTCCTCTCAACAACACCATTCTGTTGAGGAACCCGCGGAGCAGAGAATTGATGTTCTATGCCATGCTCCATGCAAAAGTCAACAAAGAGACTATTTTTGAACTCGGTGCCATTATCGCTTCGAATGAATTTTAATGCACCAGGGAGTTCAGTGAAAAGTCTCAAAGCCAAGCTCCGAAAGTGTGAAAACACTTCATCCTTGCTGGCAAGAAA
Organism: Zizania palustris; assembly: GCA_019279435.1. Classification (NCBI taxonomy): domain Eukaryota; kingdom Viridiplantae; phylum Streptophyta; class Magnoliopsida; order Poales; family Poaceae; genus Zizania; species Zizania palustris. The sequence goes on along the minus strand of JAAALK010000289.1, from coordinate 65,400,755 downwards.
GAAGACCCAAGAGTAGCGAGAGAAATCATCGACAATTACTAGAACATACCACTTCCCGCCTAAAGAACTAACCCGAGAAGGACCTACAGTGTCCATATGGAGAAGTTCTCCGGGTTGTTCAGTCATCACTGTGGTGACTGGCGAATGCGAAGCGGCAATCATTTTTTCATGTCGACAAGGAGCGCAAACTAAATTCTTCTCAAACTTGAGCTTGGGCAATCCTCGGATCAGACCTAGGGCGCTCAGACGAGCGAGCAATTCAAAGCTCATATGCCCTAGTCTCCTATGCCACTTCCAAAGCTCAGAAGTCGAATGTGCAACAAGACAATGAGAAGAACCAGATGACTCTGAAAAATCTGCTCCAAAAACTCTCCCAACCCTAAAGATCTTACACACCACAACGCCATCAGAATTGAGCACTTGCGAAGTATCGCGATGAAATCGCACTTCGAAGCCCTCATCAAGCAACTGAGATACAGACAACAAATTGTATCCCAGGTTTTCAACCAACGCAACATCTTTGAGAGTGAAATTCGAGTTAATTCTTACCACACCTTTACCTTTCACTCTACTCCTTTGATTGTTTCCGAAGGTGATATGTTCCCTTTGCTTGGTTGTGGTGAGGCTGGAGAACCATGCTGCATCTCTGGTCATGTGGCGCGAACAACCGGAGTCCATGATCCACGTGCCCTCCAAGCCTCGATCTGTCGCCTACACATGATGAGAACGTCTCGATCGCTCAGTGCTGGGGTGAGTAAAATAATGGCGAGGCATCCAGCACTGAGTGACACGAGTAGTAGGCACAGTAAAAGCAGACGGTCTACGCACATAATAATCAGAATAATGCAAAGTGCGAGGTCTACCTACATGCTGTGAACGAACAACATGTCGAGGTCTCCTACTCTGACGAGATACAAATCTGCTAGCCCGAGGTCTACCACCATATGGAACATGGTGAAGACCTCGAGGAGCAAAACCTCTCCGAGAAGCATGAGGAGCCTCAAAAGCAGGACGATAGTAAAACTCAGACTCATGCATACCTAAAGATGGGTAATGCATGTCCTGGTAACTCATCGCCTGAGAGCGTCGCTCATCCTTGATGCGACGAAAACAAAACCCAACCAAATGACCCGCCCGCTGACAATAAGAACAATGGAACACTCTCCTAGGGGCACTCTCATGGGTCACAGGAGCAACTCTCACAGGCTCCTTGGGTTTCTTCTGTGTGGTTTTCTTGGGAGGATTTTTCTTGGCAGGAGGAGTGGTTTTCTTTGGAGGATGGGTAGGCTTTTTGGCTGATGGGGTGTCCAACAGAGCTCTCTCTTTCTCTAGGGTAGTGGGAGAGGTAAAAACAGTTTTGGTCTTACTGTCTGAAGGTATCCTCTCAAAACCCAAACCTAGAGCTACCCCTGCTCTGTCAGCACACAACTTGGTCTTGGCCAAGAGCAAATCCATCCTACCCTTTCCCTTAGTGCATTTGTTTACCACGGAAAGAAGGTATTCATTTTCTGACATGAGGTTCTCAGCTCGCTCTCTAACAGTGCCTAGCTGGTCCTTAAGGGTAATGCAAGTGTCACACACAGGCTGCACATCCTTAGAACTACCGGCCCTCTCCAATCTAGCCTCCAAATCATGAACATGCTTATCACGTAAATTAATGCTTTCGCGTAATAAAGAGCAGTTCATGCAATCAATAATGTCATGAGGTCTAGAATCCACCTCCAAAAACTGCTTCTGTGCAGTCTCAAGCTTAGAGAGAGTTTGAGCATGTACAGAACGCAACTGAACAAGCTCACTCATGACAACAGAACATGATTCACATTCAGCATCATCAAATTTAGACTTAAGCATGGCATATTCAGTAGAAATATTTTCTAGCCTAAGTCTAAGGTCTTTTCTTTCTCTAGCGGCTTGCACAAGTAATCTATCCTGACCAAGCACTACTTCATTCAGCTCATCTAATTTAATTAGTAGCTGGTCAGATGATAGGTTTACCTCAGATGAGTCAAGCTCATCGCCACTGTGATCGCTGTCGGCCATGAAGCAAAGGCCGGTGAAGTCACGTCCCTTCTTGTCCTTCTTGTCCTCCTTCTTTGGGGACTCCTCCTCCTCAGAGCTCGACTCCTCAGTTGAGGATGTGTCGATGTCGCTGAGAGCAGCAACAAAGGCTCTGGAAGCGGCCTTGGCTACTTTCTTAGCCATCTTGCCGCGCTTGCCCTTCACAAAAGGCTTCCTCTCCTTTTTGTGGTATTTGGGGCGCTCACTCTCATCTCTCTTTTTGAGCTTAGGGCAATTAGCCTTGATGTGAGAAGTGTCACCGCATTCAAAACAACCACCAAAACCACTTCTCCTCTGATCCCGTCTCTCATGATGAAAGCGGGTGAACCTCCGGGCAATGAGAGCAAGCTCATCATCAGCTAGAGTGTCCACCTGCTCCTTTGTGACGGAGACCAGGGAGGACAAAGCAAAACCATCTGCAAAAACACAAGTACCAGATGTTCTTGGTTCTACAGTGGTGCCACGGCTAGTGCTAGAAACCAATGCCAATGGTTGTGGCAAAGAGCTTCTGTGCACAGCAAGAGATGCCTTGGCAATCTCTGTGGACTTCAGCTTGCTAAAGAGTTCGTCACAGGTCAATGTGTCATAGCCTGTGGACTCCTCAATGCTGGATATCTTCACTTCCCATATGCTACGGTCAAGAGCATAGAGAAGCTTGATAGCCCTATCATGATCACTGTAAGCAAGCGTCCCGTTGGATCGCAAGTTACTCACTATCGTGTCAAAGCGAGAAAACATGGCATCTACAGATTCACCAGGTGCCTGCACAAACAGCTGATACTGTTGATTGTAGGTGCTTTGGCGCCTGGCCTTAATGTGAGCAGAGCCCTCATGAAAGACAGTGAGTGTTGTCCAAATCTCCCTAGCAGTCCTAAGGTGCTGCACCCTATCGAACTCACTTCTACTCAAACCGATGAACAGTATGTTTCTTGCCTTGGAATTGGCAATATACTGATCCTTCTCAGTCTGAGAGGTGCGAGTCTCAGGGATGGAGTATTGTGAGTCCACAATCTCCCAAATTGCATTTCCTTGGCTTAACAAGTAAGCCTCCATGCGCACCTTCCAGTATGCAAAGTCTGTCCCATCGAACAGAGGAATTTTACTACCTTTATCCATGTCGCCAACAGATCACAAAACCGGTTAAGGTCAACTGGTGATCTTAACCCGCTCTGATACCAATTGTTGGACAGGAAACGGCGACCAGAGGGGGGGTGAATGGGAGCTTTTAAAATTTCGGGCTAAAAAAAAAACTAGCCTTCGGTTTCAGTTCTGTCTTCTGCGGAACAGGCTTCGAACACTACCTTCGAAGGTCTGGTTCGGAGGTACTTCGACACCTTCGAACACAGGCTTCGGAGGAGCAAAAGTTCGAAGCCAAGAAGACTTCGCTCCACTCACTACCCTCGAAAATCTACTCTGCTAAGTCAGTGCAGGCTCCGCACACAGGGTGCTTCGAGCAGGCTTCGCACTTCACCCTTCGCAAGAGTGGACAGCCCTCTGAGAACTTCGACCAAGTACTTGGCGGCAGCAACTGGTGCTGGGCTTCGTACACGAAAGTCTACACGCACACAAATGGACTACGCTAAGGGCTTCGAAACAAGAAGCAAAACGGGCCTCGGTCAGGGTTACGCTAGTAAGCAGCGAGGTGACGTCTCCTGTTACACAGAGTGAACGCACACTGACAAAACACACTTCGCTAGAAAAACAACCTTCGCCTCAACTGGCTTCGGTGCACTACTACAGGCGAGGTATGCAAAGCGAGCTCAAGCAAAAGCACAGGAAACAGGGCTTCGCCGCTTGAACAAGGAACACAGAAAAATGAACTCTCTGGATGTATTACAATCGAAGTGTGGCTACAGGAGCTCAACAGTAAATGCTCAAAGTGTTAAATGTTACCTACCGAGCCCCCATATTTATAGCCCATAGTTCACCCAAAGGAAGTGACTACTTTACCCCTAGGGTTTACAAAAGATTTGACTCTACAGAACTAAGGGGTACAAAAGGTAGTCCACCTTTATTCTGGAGGCTTCTCTGTCAGCTTTGCAGAGGGGACAGTGTCAGCCTTTTACAGAACAGACAGTGTCAGCCTTTGCAGTCTTTGACTTTCTGCAGCCTCCCATCGCACGCGAGGGTGCGGTAGCTTCGGTGAGAAGCCTGAAGCCAGATGGCCTTCGCTTCACCGAGGTTAGACTCCGATACACTGACGGTTTTGAGCCGAAGCCGTCAAAGCTCTTGAGCCTTCGCACCAACACCTCCGGAGTGGACCACCACGGCTTCGCAGCTACACCCAGCTCGAACTCCATCAGTCCGTGTACCGAAGCCATGCAGGCCGAAGCACCTCAAGTCATCCTCACTCCGAAGCCCCACCTTCGGAGTACCACCCTTCGAAGTCCCTCCTTCCTCCAAGGCCTCCGCACGAAGCATTCCATGAGCCCTTCGTCGCAGTGTCTCTCCCCGAGCACACTCCTCGACGAGCCTCACCCGGACCATGCCTTCGATGCGCCTCGACTTCTGAGATCTTCGTCGGGTACATTCGAGTGTCTCCCTCCGGAGCACACTTCGAACACCTTGCCTCCGCAGAGGAATTCTTCCAACCAACTCTGAAGTCACTCCATTCGGAGTACCTTCGAAGTGCCTCACCTCCGATGACTTTGTCTCGGAGTACCTTCAGTCGGAGCCACGCTCCGCATTCTCTGCCTTCACCTGGCATGCCTTGACCCGAGGACCGACCCGGACCACCTTCGTAGCCACCGTGACGGAGCTCCCCGCTCCCCTGGCATCAAGCCTCCCGCTTGACCCAGGTTCACCTGCTGCGAACCTTGTCCGTCGCCTCCGAAGTCCATGCGCACCACAGACAAACAGACAAGTGTTTCCAGTACTCCGGAGACCTCTCCGGGTTAGCAACCTCCGGCACACACTCCGGTGTACCGCCCAAAGTACCGAACCCTTCGGTACGAATCCAGTCATCGTGTACTGTCGGACCCCTCCGACATGCACACTCCGCTGCACAGCTGCAGCAAGCAAACACCGAACACACTTCGGTGACACCACCTCCGAACACACTTCGGAGGTCCAACCTCCGAACAGCCTTCGGAGGTACCCTTCGAACAGAGGGTAAAATCCTGTCAATCACTCATCACAAAACACCGAAACCAACCCTTGGTTTCTCAAGATGTGTCGATGTCTTTGTCGTCATTTTTAGACTTCTTCTTTTCATTAACCCAGCGACGCTTGTCTGGCCAAGGGTTTCCTTTCAACTCTTTGATCATCTAATTCTGCAACTGATAATATCAGCGGGTTGTGTGGTTGCTATTAGGGTGAATGATGTAGGTTTTATCCGATACTTCCTATAATGTCGAGTTATTCTGGTCTGGAGACTAGGAATTTTTGTCAGTGACCATGAGCTCCTTGCCCTCCTTTTCTTGTTCTTGGGCTGAAGGTGAGGCCTGGTCATGTCATGGTCATCACATGGAGCTGAGCAATGATGATCTTTCTTCTTCTTTGGGTACATCTTTTCCCGTTTGACATCTTCAGCATTTGCGAACTATTCGTTGATGGTGATCATCGTGCCAGATCAGTCCGCTCATGCATTATCAGATAGCGATATAACTCCAAAGGCTTGCACAAACCATCATGGAAGATGGACATGACATCAACGTCGGAGATGCTGGTGACAGTGTTTCATCGTTTAGAGAAGCGACGAATGTAGTTCCATATGAACTCATCGTGTCATTGATGTACTTGGTGCATGTCGTATCATCAACCTAGTCTATGCCAAGTTCATTGATAATTGGAGATGAAGACATTAAACAACTCGCTCCAAGAGACGGCGGAGTTTTCCAAGAGTCTAGCCAGCCGACGACAGATGCCGACAGCATGACCAGAAGATAATTGGCCATGACGTCTTGGTCCCCTCTAGCTGCACGAATGGCCGTATGATACAACTCCAGCCATTGGGAGGGATCCATCTTGTTGTCGTATTGTGTGTCCCCGTGTGATGGAAATTGTGAGGCCACAAGATCTGGCGAAGGCAGTTGGAGAAAGCTAGGAAGCCATCATGGTGTGAAATGTTGTTGTTTGGTCAGTTAACCCCTAGCGAAACATGTCTCTAGTCATATTGTTCACAATGATGGAGCTCACCATGCTCGTGCTCACCACGATGATGAGAGATGATGTTGCGTCCATTGCGTGTGTCATCGATGATGTTTTAGGCATTGCTCGAATAGGTGCTCCAACAGTGTTCACTTGGACACGAGCTATGGTCTAGAGACCATGATTGGTGAGGCCGCACCGTATAGACGAGTTGAACGGTGGCGACTTGAGTCAGCCTGAGCTCTTTGGAGCTCAAGAGTGTAAGGAAGGCGGCGAGCATCCTCTAGATGGCGAGTAGATTTGCCGTTGAAGTGCGATACACGTCATGGCCTTCAAATTCTACCGTGTACATGCCATGCACACCTTTCCTCGAGGTACCGACATATGTGAGGGCTCTCACATGGCAATCTGATCGGGAGGTGTTCCGCCCTTGGAGCTCACACTAGTGGGTGCTAGACTCAGCACCATTAGTAGGCTCATCATCCTAGACAACCGTTGTTGTCATCATGATGACATTTGGAGATGGCACCACCTTAGCCGGGATGGCCAGTTGGCGAGATCACATTGCAGCAATCTTAGTGAATTATCATCGTTGGATTGTATGTCCACTTGAGTAGGTGAAGATGACGTAGTCGGCAGGTAAATCGACGGCAATTTGTGGGCTATCCTTGGGTGGATCTGGTTGCTCAGACACCCGAGGATCCGACAGATGCACTACTGAAGTGCATGAAGCTTTTTCTCACGTTTAGGCATAGGTTTGAACCAGTTGGTGCATACAATCACAAACAAAAGTTAAGCTTCCAAAGGTGAACATGGCACCAATAGGAACTTAAGTGCTGATTTTGTAAACAACAACCATCAAATCAGTGAAAAACACAAAACCACTCCCCTACTTGGCGCGCTAACTATCATTGCGTAAGAAGCGACAATATACTTTGGGGGTATCCTTGGTATGTATTTGTTTAGGTATTGGTGGGTATGTGGACAAACCTGATAGTTATCTCTAACTAACAGACAAAGAAAGGACTTTTAGACAGGTTCGGGTCTCTTAGAGGATAATAACCCTACTCATGTGTATGTTGTATGAGCTCTTATGCGTGAAATGGACTTTTACTTCTTCGAGAATCTGAAAAACATGCCTCTTTAGGCTATCACCCTGACCCCTTTATATGAGAGGGACCATGGGTTACAAATGGTGATTAAGTCACCCCATAAATGGCCATTAATGGTCTAACGGTCAGTTTCAGGAGCAATAAATGAGGGATAAAGATGATAATAATTATTGATCATCGATATTAAATGTGGCTTGTTTCTTTATGATGACTGTTGGAGTGCAGGTGGTCAGGAGACCCCCCTCTTAAGTGCAGGACTTGAGAGTATCATAGGCCTTCGGTCTTTGACACAATGGTGGGTGTTGACCATTGACCGGTCAACTGAAAAGCAGTCAGAAGGTTGCCCAGGATTATATCCTCGATAAAAATAACATGATCGGAGGCCCTTTCCAAATGAATTGGGGCTTTCCCTTGTGTCCTGCAATGCATATTAAAATGTAGTTTGGCCATATGCAGCACGCGATGGTCTCTTGCCCAGAAAGCTCACTCTCGAAACCTACATCGATCCTAAGTTGCACTGCTAGAGACCCGTTGGGTTATTCCTGGGTAGTGTAGTTGGCTTTCCAAAGGTCGGTGGTACCCTCCTATTGATCACCAGTAATGACTACAACCTACTGCATAGACATCAGCGACTAACTACAGTGAACTAATGGAGAACGCTACGATCATCCGGTCAGTTTATCTCATTCTACATTAGAACGAGTGATCATTGGGCTAGCAAATATTATAAATCTAACATCTTCCTCATCCTCCTCACGTCTCATGCTTCCCTTTCTTGTCTACTAATCCCACTCAGCCCTCCTCTTCAGCTCGTACTGCTCTTGTTTTTTACATCAACAAGTACATACTCAACTAGAAGAAGCGGTGCAAACAGATCCTAATAGAGATCAAGCTCATGGCCTACTACGTGAGTGCCAATGAAGCCACGCTATGAGGGTTGATCCTGCTACGCCTAGGGCACCTCCATCCATCACATCCACATCTTTACCATTGTCGATGACTTTTGGAGATTTCCACTTCTTTGCATTTCTTCCTACAATCTCTCCAACCATTGCCCCGTTGCTTCATAGAGTCGATGCCAAGTTTTTCTTTCCATGCCCAGGATCCATATGTAGGAGGGACATCTACTGTGTCTATGGGTATTTAGGATTTTGCGTTAGTTGCATATTATGCATATGATTTTGTGTTAGTTGCATATTATACAAAATGATTACATTAGTTGTAGATTATGCGTTAGTGAATTATAGCGTTTGTTTAGGTGAATTTTATTTTATTGCTCAGTTTGGAGTTCGGTCGGTGAATCTTGAACGTGTCATTATTTATTTATTTGGATGATAACCACTGTAGAAAACACTATCGGTGATGGGTTTAGAAATACCACTGATTAGTCTAAATTGATAGTCTATAGCTATTAGTGGTAGTGCTAGAACCGTCACTAGAAGTGGATTATTAGTAACGTTTCATATCACGAACCACCATTAATAGTGCCACCAATATATATAAATATATTCATTGAGGATTTCTCCTTATATGTTTTAGGAAAAAGTCTACTTTACACCCAAAATATTACCCTATAGATGAAAGATGCCCCAAATATAAAACCACGCTTTTAATCCCCCGAACTAATCTATACCTTTTGCTAACATGGGTGTCTACGTGGACCAGTGCTAGAATTTGAATGGTAGACCAGAGCTATAAAGAGATAAAGATACAGAAAATTTGTGTGGTATAGATTCTAGCATTGGACTACATGGACAGTTACATTAGCAAAACCACCAGTGTGCAACGCCATGTCAGCAAAACTACTAGCATGGACTACCTTGCACGTAAGCAAAATCGCTGCAGAAAACTACCTTGGGGGGTATTTGTCAAGTATAGATTAGTTCAGGGGATTAAAAGCTTGATTTTATAGTTGGGGGTAACATTCGTCTACAGGGTAATACTTCATGGAATCAATTAGATTTTTTTCCTATGTTTTATATATATAACATGTAGTATTACATCATATATGCAAAATTATGTTCCAATTTTGAATTTAAATTTCAGCATGAAAATTACAATTTGAAGAACAAAGCTTGAGTTTATAACAAAAGTTTAATTAAAAACATTAAATTTTATATAATTTATGTTTGACATAATAGCAATCTGAGGCTTTAAGAATACAATCGATCAATTTATACCAAATATTTCAAATACATGAACCAACCCTACTTATATGTATCACAAATGTATAGTAATTTAAATTCAAGCTCTACCTAGCTAACATTGTGTAACAACATAAGATGTTGCAGCACACAAGCAAAGCAATAGCCAAGGCATTTTAGCATTCTAATGAATTCTGTATTTGAAAGAAAACAAACAGAAATGAAGCTAGCTGGCCAAGAGGTAGAAATGGGAAACATCTAGGAGTAGCTCTGCAGTAGGACATGCAATGTCTCATCTTGCCATCATGACACATTATGTTATCTCAGTTCATCTCATAGTCCCAACCTTTCCCAAAGAACACTGATATGGCTATGTGTTGGGGGAAATTACTCTATTTCCAAGACTTAAAGATTAATCCTTCAAAGGCGGGTGAGGACTCCGAAGCTGGTGGACTGTGGTTCGAAGCATGCGTCGCCACGCCGAAGGGTGCAACGGTGCGAAGCTCTGGAGAACCCTCCGAATGGAAGATGTAGGCCTCGAAGCCTAAGGACATGATTGATTGGATGTCCAACTTATCCATCTACCTTGCAGTACTTTACTGTATGTAAGCTTGTTTATAGTACCGAATAGTTTCCACTACGTCGGTTGTAGGTTAGGGGTAAAAAGGTCTTTTCCTTATGCTTTTTCCCCTATAAGTACCCCCCTTTGTACCTTGTAAAGAAGGGCCGAGAACAAGTTATTCATCTACACATATTCGGACCACTTGAGCTATTATCCATTTCGGAGGCTCCAAGTAGTCCTAAAACGCAAACTTCCTGTTTGTCCGTTCTTGATTTCAGAGAACCTGTTGGCGTAACATTTGCACCAACAGTTGGCGCCGTCCGTAGGGAACCAGTTCTAAAGGCTTGTTCTCTGCTGCTGACTGCACTTCGAAGAGCACTTACGGAGGGAGCCTCGGAGTGCAGCCCTCAGTTAAGGGCTTCTTAGTGCACCCTTCAGTTAAGGGCTTCTTAGTGCAGCCCGAAGGCCTTCTCTCGACCCCTCGAGTCGTTCGATGTCCTCCATCTCCAAGACCTCTTCGTGGCTAGCTATGCCTCTGAAGCGAGGTCAGGCTTCGGGTCCTCTCCGAAGGTCCCCTCGGACCAATGGAGCCGGACCCTCGGCTAATCCGGCGATTCCCACCGAGACTGCCGGGCGTCGAGCGCCCCGGGGCCCTTTGGCTCCTCCTACGGTGCTTCAGACCGACTACGCAGCTAGCCGAGATCCAGAAGTACCCTCCAACGAAGACGAAGGCCCTCCCGAAACCGAGGCTACGCATCTAGCCAGGCTTTAGGAGGAGGTATCCAGGTGGAGGCAAGAGGCCGCCGATCGCCTCCGCACTCAAGCTTCCACCGAAACTCCAGGAGGGCCTCAAGACGGTGGTACCCGCAATCCCCCAGAAGTTATCCACGTCCCGGAGGAAGCCGAGAATGCATCCTTCGATAACGAGTCTCCATTACATTCGGATTTGCAGAGAATGCCTTTCGACACCAGATTCAAGGCCTCGAAGCTGCACAAGTACTCCGGGGGGTCGGACCCCGGAGAGTTCGCCCGCTCTTACGCCCTGGCAATAGAAGCGAGTGGAGGGGTGCGAAGCACCATGGCAAAATGCTTCCCCCTCGCTCTCGAAGGCGTGGCACTCCGCTGGTTCTGGTCCCTAAAGCCAGGATCGATCAGTTCCTGGGAGCAGCTAAAAAAGAAATTTGTGAGCAACTTCCAAGGCACCTTCGTGGCCCCGATGTCCACAGGAAGTTTGTTCCAGGTAAAGCAGCGGGTGGGAGAAACCCTCCGAGAGTACTTCACGCGCTTCGCCCACACCAAGTCACAGATCAAGGGCCTGTCTACCTCGTCAGTAGTTGATGCTGCCCGCGAGGGGGTGTTGAACCCCGACCTCCTCAGCAAACTCCATCGAAAGCCGGTGACGTCTGTGGCGCAGCTCATGGCATACTTCGAACATTATGCCAAGGCAGAGGAAGGATGTTTTCGGCGAGCTGAAGCACCATTGCCCACCCTCCGAGAAGTCAAAAGCGAGCCCGAAGCCTCCGCTGCTCTGCAACCTCCACAAGACAACCGCTTCAACGAGTACAAGCGGGGTAAGGAGCATTTCCGTTTGGAGATGCTAAACATTGCACCTTCTGCTCCGAAGGCACCTGCCAATTTCCAGCAGGCGAAGAATTTCAAGGCCGGACCACCGAAGCCTCAAGAAAGGATGCCTGGCAGGAGCCAGAGTTTTTATGTTGCGTGGATGGCGACAATAGAAGCCATGACACGAAGGACTGCAAGGTAGTGTTGGCCCTTCGGGGCGACTACCTTGAACGAAGTACCGGGCGGGGCGCTTCGGATCAAGCCCCACCATCGGCACGGCCGGAGCCTGTACAAGCTGTGGCCCGGGCCAGTGCCCTCGAAGCCCCTATGCGGTTGCCGGTGGCCAGTATTATGCCACCGCCAAAGCAAGAAGACCCGCAGGACCGCGGCAAGAGAGTGGTCCTACCCATCTCCGGAGGTGGAACCCTCGGAACCATGTCCAAGAGGCAGCGGTGCGAGTACGTCCGCGAGGTTGGGCACATTGGGCCTCAAGTTCCGCCGAAGGGATGCCAGAATGGTCCCGTGTGCCCATATCATTCACAGCCAGTGATGCAGCGGGGGTAAAGTTCCCCCATGCCGACCCCTTGGTCATCTCTGCTGATATAGCAGGGGTAGAAGTTCGAAGGATCTTGGTAGATGGCGGGAGCTCCGTAGACATATTCTTTGTCCAAGCCTTCGATCAGATGTGCATACCTCGGAAGCATCTGCTTCCAGCAGCCCGGCCGCTTCAAGGGTTCTCAGGACCGCCTCTCGATGCCCTCGGCCAAATAGGCCTCGAGGTTGCCTTCGGAGAGGGGCCTTTGGCCCGAGTAGAAGAGGTGATCTTCGATGTGGTTGATGCCCCATACGCTTACAATGCTATCTTCGGCCGAGGGATGTTGAACCAGTTCGGGGCTATAGCACACCATAATTACCTTTGTCTCAAAATGCCCACGCAAGGTGGAGTGCTTACTATTTCAGGAGACCAAGCTATAGCCAGGAGGACGGAGTATGGCCATGGGCAGCCATTGGACCCCCGGCAAGTGCATAATGTGGCGGAAAGCGTCGAAGAAGTACCAGAGGCCTCGAACCCTCCGAAGGGGTCTTCGCTCAAGCCAAGCCCGGAGGGCGAGGTTGAGACAAGAATAATCTCGGAAGATGGCAAAGAGTACCCAGTGCAATTCGGCAAGGGGCTATCTCCGGAAATAACTGTCTCGTTAGAAGAAGTCGTCAGGAAAAATCTGGACATATTTGCTTGGGCTGCCGAAGACATCACCGGGGTCGATCGAAGCATCATCGAGCATAGTCTGCTCGTCAACCCGAAGGCCAAGCCAGTGCGCCAGGGGCTCCGCAAGCTGTCAGCAGAAAGAGCAAGCCTAGCCAAGGCCGAAGTAGAAAAATTGTTAAGGGCTGGCATCATCAGGGAGGTAGCCCATACCGAGTGGTTGGCTAACCCTGTTTTTGTAAGGAAGAAGGACTCGAGCAAGTGGCGCATGTGTATTGATTTCACTTCATTAAATAAAGCATGCCCGCGAGACCCCTACCCGATGGCCCGAATAGATCAGTTGGTAGATTCCACAGCTGGGTCCGAATTGCTAAGTTTCCTCGACGCATACTCCGGATATCATCAAGTATGGCTAAAACGCGAAGACGAAGCCAAGACAAGCTTTATAACTCCTTCCGGAGTATTTTGTTATGTAAGAATGCCTTTTGGGCTGCAGAATGCCGGAGCAACCTTTTCTCGTTTAATAGCTAAAGCTCTAGGTCATCAGATAGGCCGAAATGTCGAGGCCTATATGGATGATATTGTAATAAAAAGTGCTCAAAAGCACCAGCATAGCCTAGATCTAGCTGAAACGTTCGAGAGCCTGCGAGCATGTGGAGTACGCCTCAATCCGGAAAAATGTATATTCGGAGCACAAGCAGGAAAACTGCTAGGGTACTTAGTTTCGAGCAGGGGAATCGAAGCTAGCCCAACACAGATAAGTGCACTGCAAAGGATGGCTCCACCAGAGAATTTGAAGCAGGTTCAAAAGTTAGCAGGGAGACTTGCAGCTCTTAGCAGGTTCCTGGCCAGGTCAGCAGAGCGGAGCCTCCCAATTTTCAAAGCACTAAAGGGGTCCGAAAGCTTTCAATGGACATCGGAGTGCCAGAAGAGCTTCGATGATATAAAGGAATACCTCGGAAGATTATCAATTTTGACCGTTCCTCTCCTAGAAGAAACATTGCTCCTTTATCTTGCAGCAACAAATTCAGCAGTGAGCGCAGTACTAGTCCGGGAAGTTGAGCTTAAAGGAAAACTAGTCCAGAACCCAGTATATTTTTTGTCAGAGGCATTATCCGGAGCTAAAGTCAGATACTCCGAGCTCGAGAAGTTTGCTTATGCCCTAGTAATGGCCTCGCGGAAGCTGAGGCATTATTTCTTGGCGCATAACCTGATCGTCCCTACGTCGTATCCTCTTGGGGATATGCTCCGAAACAAAGATTCCACCGGCAGGATTGGAAAATGGGTGGTCGAGCTGGCACACTTCGAAATCTCCTTCACGGCGAGAACAGCTGTTAAATCTCAAATTATAGCAGATTTCGTAGCAGAATGGACTCCATCTGCAATTTGGACTCCGGAAGAACCCTCCGAAGGTTTTTGGACAATATTCTCTGATGGCGCTTATGAAGCATCAGGTGCCGGAGCAGGGGTCGTCATCATATCACCATCAGGGCAGAAGGCCATGTATGCCGCAAGGCTCAACTTCAGAACAACTAACAACATTGCCGAGTATGAAGGAATCTTGCTAGGCCTCCGAAAGGCTAAAGCGCTCGGAGCTGCAAGAATAGTGATCAAGACAGATTCCCAAGTCGTCGCGGGGCATATTGACAAAAGTTTTCAAGCAAAAAATCCACATCTCGCGCAATACCTTGAAGAAATCCGCAAGGCCGAAGCAGCATTCAAAGGATTTACAGTTCGAAGTATCCCTCGGGCAGAGAATCAACTTGCCGATATTCTTGCAAAGGCTGCAGCAGG